>JABUQX010052189.1:0-15000 GCA_015478945.1 Trachelipus rathkii
GCAAGAGGCAAAAAAGCAGTTTCCTGAAAAATTGAGTTTCTATGAAATACTCTTTATGTCTGTAATATGAGAACCAATACTTGAAAGATTTGATTCTGTAAATAAAAATTGCAATCTGAAGATATGGATGTGGCCACCGTTATTAATTTGTATAACTCTCTCTCTTAGTTAATGAAATTAGTTCATTAGAAACCTACGAAAATTGTGCCAAAGAAAAATTGAAAATCTTTACACAAAAAGACATTAAGAATGTATCTAAACTAAGATCAGAGAAAGAAAAAAATTACCAAATATGCATTCTTCAAGCAAGCTTCAATACTATGTTAGATAAACTGTCAACAGAATTAAATAGGTGAAGTTTGCATACAGTGAATTTTCAGAAAAGTTTTTTTTCTTATCAAATCTCACCGAAACCGACCCAGACGACATTCATAAAATCAGCTAAATTATTACAAAAAATCTATCGATCCGACTTGAAGATTTTGGAGAAGAATGCATTCATTTAAAATGTTTGCTTTTTAGAAAGTTGTAATAGACAAACCTTGTCCTTACTAAACAAATATTTATATACCAAAAGCCTCCATGATATATATATCCAAATCTGAATATTGCTTTTAAATTATTTTTAAGTGTAGTAAGCAATAAATGTTAGCTGAAAGATTATTCTCCACACTTAGAAGGGTTAAATATTATTTACGTTCGTCCCAGTCCCAACAGCGTTTAGTTCATCTTGCTGTACTTGCTATTGAAAATGATTTCACCGTAAAATTAGATTACAAAGATATTATTAACAAATTTGCTAACGAAAAGGCAAGACGAAAACCTGTAATGAATCATTAATTTGACATGTAGATGTAATAATGTAAGTATTGAATATATGTATATATATTGCTATACATACAGCAGCATATAGCAGCGTTAGCAGCTGGGCAGTTGCTGGCTGGTTAAGTATATATGCAAGCAGCAGCAGGCGTTGCTGGCTACATGCTACTACGTCAGTCACATGGCTATGGTTATTAGCGTTGGCTGGCCGGCACAGGCGTTGCGGCAGCGCGCGGCGAATCAGCGTTAGCGCATATGCTGCTGTTAAGCGGATGTTGTTAGCAGTTATTGGCTATATATATGCCATATGTTGCTAATATATATGGTAGTGAGCAGCAGCAGTATATGTTGGCATACTATAAGTGCTACATACCATATATATATATAGTATATAGCATCAAAACAGTAATATTGTTGGAGATATATATAAGTTATTATTATTATTATTGGTTGGTTAAGGTTGTTGTTGGTTACTACTATATTATGCTAGCATGGCGCTGGCTGCTGCTGGCGATGGTTGCTGGCAGCAGCAGCAGCGAAGAGCCAGGCTGCTGCTGCTACAGCTGGGCTACTGGGCTGTTGCTGTTGGTTGCTACGTCATTGCTGTTGCTGGGCGCCAAGGCTGGCTACTGGCTGGGCTATGCTGTTGTCTGAGAGATACATATTGCTATATACATATATATTGTTATATAATGCTAAGGTTATTATGTATATACATATGATAAGGCTGCAAAATCACTTTTAAATCCATGGGTGCCAGGAGCCAGAGGAGCAAGCTGGGGTAAGGAGAGAACTGGGGAGTGGGAAACCTATTTTTGGTGTAGAGAAACCAGTTAAGATGGTTTGGACATGTGAAAAGAATGTGAGGGAAGGGGAGAGATTGAGAGAAATGATGGATTGGAGAACCAGAAGATAGGAGACCAGCAGGAAGACCGAGAAAGAGATGGATGGATTCGGTGGCTGAGGCCAGTACAACGTAGAGGCAAGACGGTAGAAGAAGTAGAGGAGGAAAGAACATTTGAAGATAGATATCTTTGAGAAGATTCTAGAGGAGTGGCACGTGACAGGCATACCCTAACAGGATGGATGGTACAGAATATATGAGGAGAGAGGGCAGTAGCAGAGCATATTAAGGCATATATATATATATGTTATTATATTTATATAGTTATATATATATATTATATTATATAAGGTTGGTTATATATATATGAGCCGACTGTGGTGGACGCATTAAAAGAGAGTGGAAAAAGAAAAGAGAAGATTTAGAAGAAAGTAAATAAGAGAAGAACCAAGAAACAATAAGAGGTTGCAAAGAGGGATGGAAGTTTGAGTGCTGGGGAAGGAGATGGTTCCTGAGAGAACATTTGTTCAGACTATGAAGAAACTTTTTTAGAAATAGTAATACAAAATTTATAAAATATAAACAAAATTAAAAAATTAAAATCTATTTTAATATAACGGAGGAGCATCAAAATTTTAATCTTGATTCTTTTTGATATACAAAAGTTAATTAAATTAATAAATGGACCAACATCATTTTGAATTTAATTATTTATTATAAGAATATTAGAAGAATGATCATTCGGTGGAGTCGGCTCGTATAAGTCAAGAGAATGGATCAAGCACCAAAATGGCATTCGGTAGCTCAGCTGCTAGAGCATTCGCCCAACTAAGCGAAAGACCCAGGTTCTCGTCACTGGTCGGACGTCTGAGTGTGTTACTCTTTCTTGGCCCGTCTTGCCTGTATCAAAATTGAGCACCCCTCCTCAGATTAGGCTTCTCGCCCGTGAGCAGGTGTTAACTGTAAAAATAGCATATATAGTTATAAGGTTGTTACAGCATAGAGCGTTGGCATAAGCAGCATAGTTGAGTGGCGTATATATATATATACATATATTATATTATTGTTATTATATATAGGAAATATTAGATATATATATATTATACATATATATATATATGTTGCTGATAATATTATTTATTAGTTATATATGTTGGTATATTATATTATTACATATTATTATATATATTATATATATATATTATATTATTATTATTATATATGGCGCTATTGTTGGTTATATACATAGTTATTATTATATATATATATATATATATATTGTTATTATATTATTATTGGTTATTATATTATTATTATAATATCTCCTTGCACCATCCATACTGTTAGGGCCTGCTCACGTGCCACTCCCTCTTAGAATCTTCTCCAAAGATGCCTATCTTCAAATGTCTGTTCCTCCTCTACTTTCTACCGTCTTGCCTTCTACGTTGTATTACCTCCACAACCGGAATCCATCCATCTCTTTCCCCGGTCTTCCCAAGCTGTCTGCTATCTTCTGGTCTACAATCCATCATCTCTATCTCTCCCCCTTCCTCATTCTTTTTCACATGTCCTAAACCATTTTTAAACTGTTTCTCTCCACGCATTCCAAAACAAGTTCCACTCCCAGTTCTCTCTCCCCAATAGCTGCTCCTCATTTTTGTTCTCAGCGATACTCCTCTAATGAGTCTAAGTACTCTCATTTCCGTAGTTTCTATTCTGCTTTTTTTTGTATCGTATTCATGTCCAGCATTCAGATCCTTACAACAATATCGGTCTCAGAATTGTTTTTATGTAAATTAATATTTTTAAATACTGTTGGTATCCCATTCTCCTTTAGCAACGGGTATAACATTCCCACATTCTGTGAAAATCTCCCAATTCTCCCACTCAACTCGTCATCTTGTCTTCCTTGATCATCAAATACCACGCCCAAATACTTAAATCTATTCACTCCTGCTTTAAGCCTTATATTTATGTTCACTACTATCTTCTTCCCCTATCTTAATAATCACCATTATTTTTGCTCTTTCTCTCTGTTTATTCTCATTCCCATTGACTCAGTACCTCATTCCACCTATTCACAGCTTCTTGTGCAGGTCTTGAGCTCCTGTTATCAGATCACTGCATCATCCTGCACATACCAAAGTGTTCCTTATTCTCCTTAGGGCATATCGTTTTTTAAGCGCGCTTTCCAGGCAAAAATAAAGAGCAATGGTGACAGTACACTTCCTGTCTAAACACCCTGTTTTCACTTCAAACCACCTCTCTCTTCCTGTTCGATTTTATTTATTGATTTTCATACATACTTTTAATGGCTGCAATCAGACTTTCCTGATATATACAATATATATATATATATAAGAGTATATATATATATATATATATATATATATATATATATATATATATATATATATAGCAGAGAGCATATTATATATATATATATATATATATACATGGGTCATATTATTGTTGTTGTTGGCTACATGTTGCTGTTGTTATTATTACATATATATACATATACATACATATTTATATTATAATTATTATTGTCTGTTATTATTATTATATATACATATACATACATATATTGGCTGTCATATTGGTTAGCGAATATACATGTTGGCGCAGCTGGTTACAGGCCATGTTATGCTGCTGGCAGCATAGCTGGGCTGGGCATGCTGGCTGGCTGCTGCTGAGCAGCATACTACTGCCATGCAGTGCTGGCTGGCATACAAGGCTGCTGCTGGGCTGGGCAGCAGACTGTTGCTGAATGCCAGTGGGAGGCTACACATGGCCATTTATGCTGAGCAGCAGCTACTGGCTGCATTATATGGTTGGTTACATATATATATTATTATTACATATTATTATTATTGTTGTTATATTATTATTATACATATATTATTGTTATTGCTATTGTTGGTATTATATATGCAGCGATATATGTTACAGAGTTGGGTTGCTGATGCACAGCTAGTTGGTTGTTGGCTGGCAAATTACTGGCAGGCTGGTTGTTACAGCAAAGAAGTTATTACATGGCTATTATTGGCTATTATTGTTGTTAATATCTAGATATATTATGTTATTGGTTGGCTATTATTGTTATATATAGTTATTATTATATATATATTATTATTTCATTTATATAATGTTATATATAAGTTATTATTTATATTCTAATTAATATTTAATAGTATATAGCTATATATTATTAAGCAGCTGTTACTTGTGCATGTTATTGCTGTTATATATTATGCTATTATTATTATATATATATATATATATATATGTTGAATATATATATATATATATAATATTTACATACACAGTATTATAAGTTAATATTAAGCAAATACTATGTAAATTATATTATTATTATGAGCATAGTAGTTGAAGAAGAAGATACATACACCGCTAAATATACCTGACATTCACTTTGATCGGCGGCTGTTTGCTGTGGGTTGGCTGGTTGCTAGGCTATTAACGCCGGTTCGAATCTATTATAAACATATAAATATATACAGTATGTATGATATATGATTTTCGATGTTTTCGTTAGCAACAAATATATCTATAAGCATTATTACTACTATTATTCTTTTATTATTATCACTATTGTTATATATTGTTGAGAGCTATACTATATATATATATATATATATATATATATATATATGTTAATATGGGGTATACTAATGCATACATCAACATATATATATTATATATATATATATATATATATTATTATTATATATATATATATATATATATATATATATATATATATATATATATATATACATAGTATAATAAAAATATTATATAAAGTATATATATATATATATATTTATACATAAATAAATATTAATATGTATCTATAAAAATATAAATATAAATATATATGTATTTATCTCGTATGAGAGAGAGAGAGAGAGAGAGAGAGAGAGAGAGAGAGAGAGAGAGAGAGAGAGAGAGAGAGAGAGAGAGAGAGAGAGAGAGAGAGAGAGAGACTCAATATTTCAACTATTAAGGGGAGACTTCATAGCAAAACCTCAACTATTCCAAACCGATAAAAGTAAATGTTTTTTTTTTGATGAACAACTATGCTATCTTTTTAATGAAAAACAAACAAAAAACTGTTCGTTTTTGAACATTTTAGGTGAAAGGGAATTTTTATTTTAATTTCCACAAAACTGCCTTAAAATCTTAGGAAGTTTCAAGATATTTCACTTTTTTTTTTTACCAAAATACCCACTTAGTGGTAATAAATTTTTTTTAAAAAATTTAAATTCAAAATTTTTTTTTAAATAAAATTTTTTACAATCTCTATGAAAAAGTACTTTCAAAATTTTTGAACAGAGAATAGTCAACCATGGTTGACACCCCCTTACGTTCTACTACCAAAACATTCAATATAAACGTCAGTTTGTTTACACGTTTATATGTGAGCTTTGTACCAAATTGCTGTTTTTGACTGTCTGTTTTTTTTTTTTTAATGAATTTTTCTTATATCTCATGTAAGGAAAAAAATGAAATGCTAGAAAATAGCAAATGTTCATTGGGCAATCGTCACTTCTTAGACCTAAGAAACTTTTTATCTCCTCATATATGGTATATATCTATATTATATGCCAGCAGTATTATTGCTGTTGTTGGCTGGTTATTGAGTACATATATATACATATATGGTTATATTACTACTGGTATACTATAGCATTTACGAGTATATATATTATATATGGTTAAATTTTATTATTATTGTTATATATTATATACAGTTATGCTATTATATATGGCGCGTATATATATGTGTATATATATATATATATATATATGTTATATTATACTTGGTTAAGAGTTAAGTTGGTTATATGGTTATATACATATTAGCATATATGTATATGTGATATATATATAATATATTATGGTGAGGTATAGTATTACTGTTGCTGCTAACATATGACACAGTTATTGAAGGAGTTGAGCTGTTGTTATACATATATATATATATATGCTAGTTATACATATATTATATATACATATATTATTATTGGCTGTATATTATACATATTGTTGTTGCTATATACATATACTATTATTTCCATATGTTACTATGATATTTATGGTTTATATATATACATATAGCTAAGTATACATGCTACATGTTGGTTATACATATACTATGCCACATGGTTGCCAGGCTGGTTGGCTGGCTGAGCACAGAAGAGCAGCATATATTAAGCATACATATACATATTGTTGCTAAGGGGCTGCTATGGCTGGCTGCTGGCTATAAACATATGGCTGTTGCTGCTAAGGCTGCCATGCTGGCTGTTACATAAGGAGCAGCAGCAGTACAGCAGTTATGATATATATATATATATATATATATATATATATATATATATATATATATATATATTATATATATATATAGGTTCTAAGCAACCTTCTATTTTGATTAAATAAGTACAGAGTTTCAAAGCAGTGATGTCGAAGTAGGTGACTTGAAAACTGTTTCGTGATGCCTTCTTTTTTGGGAGGCGGATCGGACTAGTGGTAGAACCTTACTGTACTTGGTCTAACTGGAGACATGCTTGTCGATGGTTCGAGTCCTGGCGCGAGTGAATTTTTTTTCGTCTTATTATTGCAAATTTGTCGTAACAAGTATGTTGTGCGCATGTCGTCGATCCTGGACTTTGGTCTGTAACCCATGCGAGTATCCCTGAAGAATGCCGTACCCCAGAAGGGGTTCCAACCACCTTCTGTGGATTTAAAATAAGGATCGAGTTTCAAAGCAGTGATATCGAAGCAGGAGATTTGAAAATTGAGATGCCTTCTTTAGGAGGCGGATCGGACCTAGTGCCAGAGCCTACTGTACATTGTTTATAACGGCGACGCCGTTGTCGATGATTCGATCCTGGCGCGAGTGAAATCTTTTTCTTCCTCTTATTGCAAATTTGTGGCAACAAGTATCTTGTGTGCATGCCGGCGTTCCTTGATTCTTAGTCGGTTGCTCCTGTAACCCATCCCTGAAGAATGCCGTGTAACCCCCGTAGTACCTTAAACTGCACCCCTTGTATGGATTTCTCAAAAATAAAGTATCGAGTTCTCAAAGCAGTGATGTCGAAACAGGAGATTTGAAAACTTCCGAGTTCCTTTTCTAGGGAGGCGGATCGACTAGTGGTAGAGCATCCTATACATTGTCTAAAGGTGACGCTGTCTGATGGTTCGAGTCCTGGCGCAAGTGAAATTTTTTTCGTCTATTATTGCAAATTTGTTGTAACAAGCATGTTGTGCGCCTTTTATGTTAATTAATTTTGGTAGGTTGTCTGTAACCCATGTGCACCCCTGAAGAACGCCGTGTAGCCCCAGAGGGGTTCCAACCACCCTTCTGTGGGTTTAAATAAGTATCGAGTTTCAAAGCAGTGATATCGAAGCAGGAGGTTTGAAAACTTCCGAGATGCCTTCTTTTTTTGGAGGAGGAGGATCAGACTAGTGGTCGAGCTTCTTGTACATTGTCTAACGGCGACGCTGTTGTCGATGGTTCGAATCCTGGCGCGAGTGAAATTTTTTACTTCTTATTGCAAATTTGTGGCAACAAGTACCTTGTGCGCATGTCGGCGTTCCTTGACTTTGGTCGGTTGTTCCTGTAACCCATGAGCACCCTTGAAGAATGCTGTGTAGCCCCAGAAGGGGTTCCAACCACCCTTCCGTAGATTTAAATAAGTAGCGAGTTTCAAAGCAGTGATATCGAAGCAGGAGATTTGAAAACTTCCGAGATGCCTTCTTTTTTGGGGGAGGCGGATCAGACTAGTGGTAGAGCCTCCTGAACATTGTCTAACGGCGACGCTGTTGTCGATGGTTCGAGTCCTAGCACGAGTGAAATTTTTTTCGTCTTATTATTGCTAATTTGCGGCAACAAACATTTTCTGCGCCTCTTTCTTGACTTTGGTCGGTTGGTTCTGTAACCCATGAGCACCCTGACGAATGCCGTGTAGCCCCAATCACCTTCTTGATTAAATAGTATCGAGTTTCAAAGCAGTGATATCGAAGTTGGAGGAGATTTAAAAACTTCCAAGATGCCTTATTTGGGAAGGAGGATTGGACCATTGCGTAGGCCCCTGTACATTGCTCCAACGGCGACGCGCGGTTGTCGGCGTCGAGTCCTGGGCGCAGTGAAATGTTTCTGCCCTTATTATTGTAAATTCTGTCGCAACAAGATGCTGTGCGCATGTCGGCGTTCGACTTGGTCGGTTGCTTCTGTAACCCAGGAGCAACCGCAAAAGCGTTGTGTGGCCTCAGAAGGCTACAACAACCCTTCTGTGATTTAAATAAGTATCGAGTTTCAGCAGTGATATCCCAAAGCCAGAAGATTTGAAATGAGATGCCTGGCTTTTTTTGGGAGAGGTGGATCGGACCAGTGGTAGAGCCTCACGCACATCGCTCAACGGCGACGCTGTTGTCGGTGGTTCGAGTCCTAGCGCGAGTGAAATTTTTTTCTTCCTATTATTGCAAATTTGTCTCAACAAAAATATTCGGCCCCATGTTGATCGTTGCTTGCTGCTACAACTCGCGGAGCACCCCAGAAGAATGACGTAGCCCCAGCAGGGGTTTGAAGCCCATTCTGTGAATTTATGGACACTTATCAAAAAACTGATTTAATAAAATCTATTGAAAGAAGACGCTCTTTTGACGAATAACTTTGCATCTTTTTATTTTATTAAAAAAATAATAAAACAAAAAAACTTTTCTTGGTGGGGGTGTAAGAATTTTTTTGGGATTTTTTACTTCTTCCACAAAAATGTCAATAAAATCTAGAATTTTCAAGATATTTCAATGCCTTTAGCAATAAAACACACGATTTTAGCGTACTCATGAAGATATGTTTACACAACTGATACTAAATTTCATTTTTATAAAAATTTTTTTTTATCAATCTAGAGTCTATGAAAACTATTTTCCTAAAATTGTTAAATTTTTTAACAGTCAAGTATTCGTGACAGCATATTACATGCAACCTGAAATGATTATGAATTAATTCATCAACCTGTTTATATGTACATATTTAAGGTTTTGTTTTTTTACCAAATTTCATGGGCATAAAAACTTTTTTTTTCCTTTCACTACTTTTTTTTGGTCAGAATATGTTTCAAAAACTGAAATTTAAGAAAACGCGAAAAACTTTTTTGAAATTTTTATTTTCCTTTTCAGAATAAAAATTATTTATTCTCATATATATATATATATGGCAGAAAGAGGCGTTATATACTATATATATTACATTATATATATGTTATATTATATATTATTATATATATATTATATATTTTCTTTCTTTTGATTATATATCAAGTTAAGTGTTATGTTGTTGTTATTATTATTGTTATTATTGTTATATATATATTATTATTATATATATATATATATATATTTATATATATTATTATTATTTATTATATATATTATAAAGAAATATATATAATTAATGCTATATATTATATATTCGGAAATAATCAACGAACATCTGATTATTACATATTATATATATATATATGTTATATAGATAGCATGTTATTGGTTATATATATATATTATATATATATATATATTATATTATACATATATATACATATAACATACATATTGGTTATTATTATTATATATATATATTACATATATATATATATAATATTATAGATATATACATATATATATATATATTATTATTATATTATATATATATATTGGCGTTGCCATATTACATAAACATATTAGTTACTGGCTATTATTGTTATTGAGCGCAGCTGATATGTTGCTGGCATATTACATACATATGATACGTTGGCTGTATGCTGGCTATGCTGCTGGCTATTAGCTGTATATTACTGGCTGTTGTTACAAAGAATAGCTAGTATATATACTACATGATATTGTTATTATTATTATTATATTATATATTATTAATATTTATTACATATATATTATTATTATATACATATATATGAAATTACATAGGATGTATATATCTCACCACCAAAAGCGGAAAATAACTATTTTACTTCCGATTCTTGGCTCCGGGCTCAACGGCTCCGGCCCGGCTACGGCTCAGTCTCCAGCCCCGGTTTATGCACTATTTGAAAATTGCTGAGCACTTCTTTTGGTAATAATAAAAATATTTCTGAAAAATTATCACGTGTTCCGGCTCCTCGGGTTCCGGTCTGGCTCCGACTATGATTCTGCACTACTTGAAAATTGTTCAGCACTTCTTTTTGGCAATAAATTTTTCTCATCTAAAAATACTTCCTAAAAATTTATGCCATGCATCCGACTGCGACTCTGTTCTCTGCATCGGCTCCGGTTCGGCTCGCCCGGGCCCCCGACTGGTGTTTCTGGCACTAGTTGTAAATTGTCCAGCACTTGGTAATATATTTTTTACCTAAAATATTTAAAAAATAGAATTTCTACTGGCCTGGCCCGCTCCGGTTCCGCTCCGCTCCGGCCCGGCTCCGGGCTCCGTCCGACCAAGATTTCGCACCATTGTAAATTGTCCAGCACCTCTTTTGACAATATATTTTTCACCTTAAAAAATATTTTTGAAGAAATTTATATCCAGCATCCGGCATCTGCTCCGGTGCCTGGTCTGGCTCCGGCCCAGCTCCGGCTCCGCCCAGTCTCGACCAAGGTTTCTGCACCATTTGTAAATTGTTCAGCCCTTTCTTTGGTAATATATTTTTCACTTAAAATATATTGTTTTGAAAAATTCTTATATTCATTTTTAATTCATACCCAGCTCCGGCTCCAGCTCCGGCACCGCCTTTGTCTTAAGGATAACTCCGTTTCCTGCACCATTTGCAAATTGTCCAGCACTTCTTTAGTAACAATATATTTTCACCTAAAAAAATGTTTTTTGAAAAATTTATACGTGCGCGATCCGATCCGGCTTCGCCCTGCTCCGGCTCCTGCGCCCGGTTCGGCCTGGCTCCGGCCCGGCCCGACTAAGGTTTCTGCAACCATATGAAAATTGTTCAGCACTTTAATAACAATATTTTTTTACCTAGAAAAAGATTTTGATAAAAATATACCCAGGATCCACCACTCTCCGACTCTGGCTCCGCTCCGGCTCCGGCTTCGGCTCCGGCTTCGTCTCCGGCTCCGACTAAGGTTTCTGCAATACTTGAAAATTGCCCAGCACTTCTTTTTGGTATTATATTTTACCTAAAAATAGCTTTTGAAAGCCTGCCCAGGTTCCTGCCCGGCTGACTGGCCCGACCGATCCGGCTATGTTTGCACCATTTGAAAATTGTCCAGTGCTTGTTTTGGCAATATATTTTTCCCAAAAATATTTCGAAAATTTCCCTTATTGGTCCGGCTCCGGCTCCGGCCCGGCTCCGGCCCGGCTCCGGCTCCGGGCTAAGGTTTCCACACTATTTGAAAATTGTCCAGCACTTCTTTTGGTAATATATTTTCACCCAAAGAAATATTTATTGAAAAAAATTATACCTGAACTGGCTCAGGCTCCGCCCGACTCCGCTCCAGCTTTGCCCGGCTCCAGCCCGGTCCCTGTTTCCACTTTCATGCTTCTCCACCATGGAAAATTGATCAGTACTTTGGTAACAAATTTTTTACCTAAAAAAAAATTTTTTGATAAAAATTATACCCAGGATCCACCTCCGGCTCCGATTCCGGCTCCGGCTCGCCAGGCTCCGGCTCCGGCCCGGCTCCGGCCCGGCTCCGACTCCCGATTTTACTGAGTAAAAGCTGGAGCCTGGGTTGGAAACAAAAAAAAAAAAAAAAAAATTCTGTTATTAAAAATAAAACATTTTTGATCCTGAACCTGGAATTGCAATTTTGACTGGAATTGGAATTTTTTTTAGTTCGACACCTCTCTAAATAAATTTCTGTATCTAAACCATGAATTTCCAAAAATAACACCAACTACGATGTTCAGGGAGGAATTTTTCTTACCACTTGATAATAAAAAATGGAAAATTGATTTTGCCTTCAAAAAGTAGGGGGTCTAGTTATGAAGTCTCCCCTTAAGAAGCATTTAATTTTTCTAAATGATTTGATGAAGTTGAAAAAGATTTGATAAAAATTATATGTTAGTTTAAAAGAACAACTCTTTAAACTTCAGCTAATGACACACAAAATCAGCACATGTTTACTTATTTTATAACGACAAAGGAAAACACACAACGGTTATATTTTTTACAACATAATTATTAACTTTAATAATAAGGTGTCCACTGTGTGAATATTCCTTTTTTGCATTTTATTAGATGTGTATTCTTTCCATGTGTTCTTTTAGGTTTACAAGAATTTATACTATCAAAAAGAATTACATTCTTTTTGGTGATTTAAAATTATTTTTATTGTTATTTTTTATTTTAATTAATTTCTCTGTTTTTTTAAATTGAAAAAAAAAATGAAAAACTTCTCTTTATTTTTTATTTTTAATAAAAGTTTACACCTATATCAATTATCACCAATTTATTGTCAAAGCACAAAATAACACACCAGGTAGCGTGACTTTCATTTCAATCCACAACACACACCTACACACCTACACACACACACACACACACACACGCACACACACACAGAAATATATATATATATATATAGGTTCTTAGTATATCTATACCTTTATTATATATATATATATATATAGTATATATATGTTATATATATATATATATATATATATATATATATTTATAAATAAACACATACACACACACCACATTACAAGATTAAAATATAAATAATGCGAATATGTTATACATTTATAATGAAAGTAAAGTTGAAACTACGTGTTATTTTATGCGTTGATAACACATACAAAAAATACGCTTAAAATTTTTAATGAGATTGAATGGAAGCCATAACATGTAACATGCGTTTAAAGTTATATGCTTGAGACTTCGGAATATGAGCTTATGTCTGTATTAGAATTGGCACAACATCGAAATTTTTCACACCGCACCGTATCGCACCGCACCGCACAGCACCGCCCCAGAGTAAAGGTACCACGCACCAAAAGTAATTTTGTCTTACTGCACCACACCGGGACACTGAATTTGTGTGACGCACCGCACCTCGCCGCACAAAAATAAACGCACCACGCACCGCACCGCACCGCACCTCAACCGATGCGTCGGCCAACCCTAGTCTGCATGCAATATATATCATTTGTTTACTGTTGTCAATGGAAAAAAATATATGAAATAATTGAATTATGTAAAGTTAAATTTTTAAAATATTTAAAAAAAAAAAAATGACTATTTTTATAGTTATAAATAAATTTAAAGAACCTTAATGAAAAGTAAAAATGAAAACTTTTCTTTCATTTCTTAAAAATAATTTTAAAGCAAAAATTCACATCTCACGTGCATTTCCTATTCTAGAAATGGAGTTTTCTAGGTAATTGTTACATAGTCTATGAATGATGGATCGAACACGGTCAGCGTGCCTTGCAGCTATGTCAATCTACAGATTGTGGCACTGTAGTGACATATTCATGAATCTGATTTTGAAAAGGCATTATTTGTTCAACAAATTGTAAATAATTATTGATACATTTTCCATTTATATTTGTATTTATATTGTATTTATTTTTGTATTATATTTTATATTTTATTTAAATTTATAATTATATTTTGCAATTGAATTTCTTCAATATATCTAATACTAAAATAAATTATTGTGATAGAACTGTTTCTCACGTTCAAATTCCTCTTTTAATTCCTATTTTATTTTCTTTAAAAATTGAAGCTGCTTTTTCATAATTGTATTTTAAGAAGTGTTGCAATTTCCTGACTATTCAAAGAACAGTTTTAACTATTTTACCTGTTTTACCACTTTTCACAGAGTCAAATACTTTTTCATATACTGCTAAATCACTGCAAAATACTTCTCCTACTCATTAAACTTTCCATCAAGTGTTGGACTACTTGAACGAGATAGGTTGTGTTTAAACTACTTCTAAACTTTCTCATGGCGATTATTACAGTTTGGTTGTGCAATGTTTCGGTTCTTATTGTAAGTAATTTGTACAAAAAGGGGAGTAAATTAATTTATCTGTTGTTTATATCTTGTTTTCTTTACCTCTTTTTTTATGTGTAAATATAACTCTGCCATTTGTCAGGGTTTTAAGTTCTTAAGAGGTTTTATCAACACAACTGACGCGTGAAACGCCTGGGGGTCAATTTATAAATACAATTTATTAAGTTGACCAATTTCTTCATTACATTCGTTTAGTTACTTTAGTATATCGATTAATATTCCATCCCTAGCAAGATGATTTTACTCTTTTTCCTTTTTTAAGA
>JABUQX010052190.1:0-37008 GCA_015478945.1 Trachelipus rathkii
TAAAAATTAAGGAAAATTTTTTTTTTCCCCAATGTAGAAGCAAGGGAAGGTTAGAGTGTGTTTTGTGACAATCTTTCCGTCACACAGTCACTTAAAAAAGAGACTTATGCTAATCACTTGCTAGCAAGGGAGCAGCAGCTGCGATACCTAACTTTCTTGTCAGAGTATGAATTGACTGTACATCATATTTAATCTGAAGAAAAATTATATTTAATTTTCTGAGTAAAAATTCAGCTCAGAAGAACCACTGAATGGCCATCAAATTTGACCCACTCCTTCCACTTCTGCGGAAAATGTAGAATTAGATTCAGCAACAAGCTTCTTCTCTTCAAAAATTGGAGATCAGAGATCCAGAAGCAGAAGTCATTCCAGAAGTATAAAGTGATGAAATCTTGGTTTCACCAGATGTTCTACCCCAGCAGAATTCTTCAACAGGGGATGGTTGACTGTTATTCACATAAATCTATTTTCCGTATTTCTGCTAATATTTAAGCTATTTCACTGTCATGATTGCGACAAGGGACTGCAAGGCACACCATACTTGTCTTTATTAACTTACTTTAAATACCAAGAAAAATACCAGGTTCAGCCATAAAAAGACTATTATTATTGGAATGACTTGGTCTCACTAGTCGTTGATGAAATCTATTCCACTTTCACCACGTTGTTCCAGAGTCCAGAATCTTTTATTATTCCTGCTATTTATTATTCGTCACTCTTTGGGGCATTTTGGAGTTAATTGAGGAAACACTGACATCTCTTCGAAAGCACTTTGCATGGAAAATATATGCCTAAAGTTAATAGCAAAGCACTTTGTAACAAAAGTTGTGATGCATGTCAGAGATCTAATTCTTTTCGCAAAATAAGGCCTCCATATGAATCTTATAGGCCAGTGATATATTGGTAATCAGGCCAAATTTCAAGTTGTCAGCATACAGGTTGAACTATACTGTAAAATGCTCAATTGCAAAAGCTATGAAGTAGTGGGACCTTTAACGTTGATTGATAGGCTTTCTCCCGTCGGTATCTCTATTGCTTTCCCTGTTTAGATATTTGTGAAAAACATAAGAAAGGACTTCTCGACCAGTAGTGGATGGTAATTGACGTTAGAAATATTCATACCCGATAGCTGGGAAGTGGTAGGGAACTTAGCGTTATGAAAGTCTGATAGAGGAACGCAGGAATTTTACGTCAGAACTTATTCAAGCCACCGTGTGCCTCAGTGAATGGAGTTACGCGAATAGCCCGGCATAAATTTTAGCTCCGCCGTATACCCCACAAAGCAATGGGCTCATCGAAAACTCGCCAGCTAGAACATTGTTAGAGATCTTTGGTGGCGATCCATTGCTGTCGTATGAGTTGGAAGTGTGAAAGTATATATTCGCGAAAATTGGCTAGTGGCTTCTCCCATATGTGCTATTTTTTGGTGTCTGGTGTTACTGCGAGGCGGAAGGAATACAGGCCCCATTGAATTCAGAAGGATCACCCCTCGCCATGCTTAATGATGGGCCAAAATCCAACTCTCCTGGGAGCCTTAATAGATCAACTGGAGTCCTCCTTCCCCATGTCCAAGAAAACTTACGCTGAAAAATAAAATATTCTTAGGACTCCCCTGTCGATGACCCAGAGATTAACTGCCAAGAGACCCCAAATATGTATGTGCCAAAGTCGTGCAAGAATGCAAAAGGTTTGTAATTAAGTTGTAAGGAAAATCCACGGAGCAGTTAGTAAGGCCGAAAAGAACAAAACTCTACGAACTAACCCATCAGTTACGAAGAGGGATAATATCATGGCCGCCGTAGCCCATAGTTAAAGGTAGATCTGGAAAAATAATGGTGTCTTGGCCGAGATGTAGTCCAAATAAATAAGAAAGTGAGATGGAGTCAAGGGGGTACGCAACAAATGTGTAGAAACTTTGGAGGAACCTAATGGGTGAAAAAGCCAAGGTATTGGATTATCGTTAAATAGGGATGAATTGCCAACGGTGAGCAGAAGTTATGCAAGAGAGAGATTATATAAGAAAATTTTATTAGTGCTAAAGTTTATATATTCTAATGCCAAGGATATACTCGTGTGGAGTAAGTGATATACCGGATAAGTCGAAACTTTCATAGGTAAAACAGTAGAGTTACTTGTTAGTATACGACAATGATTTGGTGCTAGATTTTTAAGTGATTCCTCTACTACTTGAATTTTCACTTTAATTCTTCTCCAGAACATTCCTCTAAATTAAAGTTATATTTTGTTTGAGAGAGGTGGACATGGATGTTCAGAAGTCGTTGAATGCTTCAAAGAGTAGAATCGTTGTGAAATTCACCTCCAGAAAGTCACCACGTGCAAACAAATGTTGTGCCGCATTTAATGCAGATTTAATAAAAATTTTGTTTTATAAAATACTGTCAGATAATTATTTGATGTCTGAAATACCTAAATTCCGTAGATATTACAAATACCTTATTGTGAAAGAAATGTACTCAAATATTAAGCCTAAAGTTGTAATGTACTCGGACTTGGTGTGGCATAATTTGTATGCCCTCAAAAAAGTTATCATTATATTATTATTTACTATTATGGATGTAAAATTATGTCATTTTATTATTATTTGATCACATATTATTATATTAATAATAATATTGATTATAATATTATTTTTATAAAAGGTTCATACCTCGAGAATTTATTATTCAATTCTTTTTATCATTTAATGTACTCTTTAATTATCGCAAAGACGTTATAAGCATCCCATTTACATAAGATGGGCTTTTACTCAGGATTACGATTATGAGCTTTAGTTCGAATAGTACAATGTTTAATTGAGTATGATAGTCGATCACTGTCCTTACCTATGCAGATATCATATCGATTTTAATGTGCTCTGATAAAATGTAATATTCCGAGTTCAATAAAGCCACATAATCCACCAATGTTTTACACTACATCTATAATTAGCGACTTGAATAATAGAAACTATATCGAAATATGTTTGTGAAAAGCAACAATAAAATAAAGAATATATTATGTATGCAATAATGATTTCGACGTTTGTTTAGAAAGAATAATGAGATGACTAGCTCGGTCGTGGACGTTCTGAGGCAAGTTGATTAGGGTGAGGGGGAAGTTGGTTGTTGGGAAAATTCACGACGTATACAGACGATATTAGGATGTACACGTGATAGGACCCCAAACGAAGGCGCGTGACCAACAGAGGCAAACATACTGACATAGAACAAGATTTTTTATCCAACGTAAGAAAGTAATAAAAAGATAAGTATAGATACATACTGATACGAAATGTCTTTAAATTGGTGAATTGTTTACTTACTAACAAAGATGAAGGAAGGAATAAGAATGGAAATAGAGATATGGAAGTTAAATTTAAAGTTTAATGTGAAAGAAAATCATTAAAGATGAAGCTTTTCGTTGCGGAAAGGAGTAATCATGAGTATTATAATGTATCATGCACCCCCCAGGACTAAATTGATCTACGTGAAATCCATATAGATATATATAGTAGATAGATATATAGATATATATATAGAAGATTATATAGATAGACTAAAAGTTAGATAGATAGATGGATAAGATAAATAAAATAGGACACACACACACATTGCAGGGAGTTGATTGGAGATGGATATGAAAGATAGAATATGAGATGTATTAAAAGAGGGATGATGTGGAGTAGATAAGAATTACACAGTATTTATTGAGGCAGAGAGGACAAGTAGGAGTAGATGAGAGAGTTAGTAAGAGTAGAGAGAGGAAGAGAAGAGAGATATGAGGAGAGAGATGTAAATAGTAGCGAGAGTTTTTGGTCAAGAGTGACTATAAGAAGAATGGAAAATAGATATTTAAGAAGAGAGAAACTTGAGAGGGAAGAGAATGAGAGGAGTACTAGGGATTTGGGAAGAGAAAGAGAATATTAGACAGAGAGAGTAAATAGAGATAGAATTAGATAGAATAGAGAGTAAGAGTATTAATAAATATATTATAATATATAAGATTAGAGAGTAGATAGAATAGATATTATATATGATATTGATAGGACAAGTAGAGTGATACCTATATGACCGTTTGATCTAGAGAGAGAGATTAATTAAAGTGTCTGAGTAAACGTCTAAGAAATAGTAAATATCTATAATATAGATAGAGATAGATATGAGATAGAGATGAGAGTTAAGTCATAGAAATAGTAGAGATATAGAGTAAGAGAAATAGAGAGAGAAAGAGAGAGAGAGAGAGATATGAAAGAGATGATAATGAATATAATTAAGATTCCAATTCTGGAAGGGCCCCCACAGATCGGGATACAGCCCTGTGGTCCACATGTAAACAGCTGGTTCAAAATATTCAAGCACAATTACGCTCATCAAGGAATTACTAAGGACCAAGAAAAAATAACATGCGCGTTGGTCCATATAAGTGCTGACGCCAACAGTTCTGCAAGAATAGCCTTGGAGGCTACCCCAGAATTAACAGAAGCTACATCATATGAGGAATTTAAGAAGATACTATTGGAAAACTTGGCACCCCCAATGTTATTTCGTGTGTGGGAATTATTCGAAGAATTTTCGACTATGAAGTGGAGTAAGAGCTCAACTTTAGCAACATTCTGTCACAAATTGAGGAAACTCATAACAGAGTTCTTAGAGGAACTCGAATTAAGATTTGACATAGTAGTTAGTGAAGTGATGAGGAGAGTATTGCTGTGGAGCAATATATACATGAAATTTACTGATATAAAAAACAAGGAGAAGGTAGCGAAGATATTTACAAAAGAGAGAACAGCTTCTGAACTATTAGTGAAGCTGAGTGAGAAAAAAGTGGAGAACAAACGTAGAGGTGAAGAGAAACTAAATGCTATAGGAGAAAATTATGAGAGAGGGATAAAGAGAAGCGAGAATAGATACAAGAATAGAGGCCATGCTAATTATATTAATAAACTGCAATTTCAGCCAGTGGGTACGATAGACAGGTACCGAAAATTTGGAAGCACCTATAAGCCAAGAGAGGATGACCGTAACTACAGAAAAAGCGGATATGGTTATACGGATCAAAGGTATCCCAGGACATATAATGGTCCCAGGACATATAATAGTCCCAGTCCATATAGATATAAAAATAATAGAGCAAGAAGTAATAGCAGGAACAGAGAGTGATTTAAAAGCGCAAGTCCTATGCAAAGACGACTGCAGACATGGTCAACTAAAAGGGATTTTAAAAATAATTCAGCACCCACAAAAAGAGTAAATTGGAATAAGTTCAACCGCTTTAGGAGGGGCAGTAGCACCCCAAGTCCAAGATACACTCCTGAGAAAGGAGGAAACCCTAAAATAAAACGTAAGGAATACAAGGTAAATAAAATAAAAGATATAGTAAAATCTGAATCTGGAGCCGCATATAAGGGTAAACAAGAGACCAGACAAAAACCCCATTCTTCTTTGGAAGAAGAATTAGAGCAAGACTAGTTTGAGGAGCCATCCAGTTCTGACAGAGATTCGGAGGATGAAGCTTAATATATCAGAGATAATTTACATAAAAATTGCAAAATAGCCGAAAAGGTTGAAGCACCCAACAAAGAAAGGAATGGTTTGAAGCCTTATATAATACTGTATTGAAACTATAAACATTTAATGTACAAAAATGGTCTAAACCAATTATTTGAAGTGTCCATATAAGACTGAGAAAGGATGAAACTTTTTTAGAAAGGCAAATCACATGAACTCTTCTCAGAAGAGGAGGTATACAATTGGAGGTACCACCATACGGCAGGGTAACGCATAAGATGCATAGCAGAGCACCATCGCCGTACAAAGTGTGTAATATTAAGGACGCAAAGCATAAAAACTTTGCACCGCACCGCACTAGAATCTCTGCATAGTGCATACTATATTAAATGTAAAATTTTAAGCAATGATGGATAAATTTTATTGCTGTGAGAGAGCTTTTATCGATAGTGGTAGTTCTCTCAACATTTTAAAGTTTTCCTATTATAATGAGCTAAAAAGTAGTTTTAAATTAACCTCTCGTAATATTAAATTAAACCTAGAAAGCATAACACAAAGCGTCATACAAGTACATGGGGTCACAACACTTACACTAGATATAGGTGATAAAATTTTCCAATTTTCTTTCATCGTTGGAGATAACTGTGATTTCGAAGGCAATATAATACTGGGATGCGACATATTGTCACAATTTCCACTAATATTTGATTTCCAGAGTAAGAAGTGTTATTTTAAAGATGAAAATAAACCAGATTTGGTGATTGATATAGAAAATTCAATACCCTTATTAGTAGATAGAAAAATGGAATTACCTGCAAGATTGGCGGACAGGAAATACTCTAAATGGAGATCAAATACAATAAGTGAAAATGGTACAACAGGAAAACCGGTTAAACGCAATAAAGTAAGTCGAAAGATACCGAATCCAGTACCACAGAAAAATGGAAAATTTATTCAGAGAAATGTATGCCCACACATGGGTACCTATAGGCACCAAGAGCCTGATAAAGGGTCGGCAGCACAATTTAATACACATCAAGCACTAAGGCGTGGAAGAAGAAGCTCAGAAGGAGCCACACACAATTATAAAAGAATAAAATCTAAAAGGTTGACACGGACAAGCTTATAATAATTACAAGAGAAATAGATGTTACAGATACAGCCGCCGTGTCTCAAGAGCACCTAATTTACCATTGATTCTTGAAGAGGATACAGATACCTTCGAGGAAAATACCGAGATCAATAAACGGAGTGGAGATTACCACACTAGTATGGAGTACGCGCACGCAAATGTGAAGATTCCACAGCGTAGCGATGATTTTTGGAATACAAACTCGCATACTCACTTGAAAGATATTGAGCATAGCATACAACCATCTGACTACAGTTCAGATGAGGATTATTTTAGAAATAAGGCCAGGAGGCCTAACCATCTGATCAAAAGAATTATTTTAGAAATAAGGCCTTGAGGCCTTACCCATCTGATCAAACCAAATATTTTGATCATGATGCAGAGAATTACAAAGATAATTCTAAGAGGAATAGCAAGTACGATTATGATTATAGCTCTGATCGTTACAACATTTATTCAAGAAAAAATGCTAAGAAGCACAGCCAACATAGTTGGATGAAAAACTATTATAATTTAGAGAATTGCAGAAAGGATTCTGAAGATAAATTTGTTTGATCATGACGAAGACTCTGATCAATATGAGGAGTACCATTGGAAGTGTACTGATAAAAGCGTACGGCACCACACCACACCGTCCAAAAGCTATCGAAAACCACCAAACTCACTCAGAAGTTCGACAATGTGCAAAGATACAAAGGAGTGCACGCCAAAGTATCCAGGACACACCAGATCGAATGAAAAGAGAGCAAGGCATGGTAAAGAGGCTAAATGACAGAAAAGTGATAAAAGCCAAACTGGAGAACACCAGAACATCAAATCAAACACAGTCGCAAGCACCTTGCGCACACTTAGAGGCAGATATAGAGGTAAAGAGCCAACAAAAGTCGCATTCACATCGCGCCCGTCATTGGCAAAGACGGTAGATGCTACACCATCTGTTAGGAAAGGTGAATCGAAGTGGAGTAAAACAAGCTCAAAGTCAGATGTGAAATTGGAATTGACCAATCAACAAACACCAGACTCAACTACAAGTTTGAAAAACTTATAAAATAACCACAAGACACATCAAGGAATTGGAAGCAGTCAACACCGAAGTTTAGAAAGATGTGAACCTGACCAAACAAAGGGAATATCTGCAAGAAGGAGGGAGAAGATAGGATCCAGGAGGCTGCATGTTCGCATAAGTCAATAACCTCCAATGGAAAGAGCTTAAAGACCTCAGAGGGAATGACCTCAATTCTGACTTCTCGATACAACTCAGATATGAAGCAAAGAACATCAGAAATGGATCAGGAAAGACGCTAATAATAAATAGTAATGATAAAATTTTTGATACAGATGAATACACACCAGAAATTAGAGGTGAACCTTATCTATATGAAGACAAGGATAGAATGTGTGTAGTAAAACTCAGAAACAACAAAAAAATAATACCTAACTATCGGTATATTTTAGAAGCTAAAGTAGAAAATGAAAAGGTGCAAGAAATGCCTGATGACTGTGTAATAATTACTGAACCAACAGACGCCTTTAGAGGCAACGCAGCAATATTTATAAGGAGTACACTGTCTACTGTAAAGAAAGGCAACATAATAGTAGAATTAATTAATTTAGGCAGCCGCCCAATTGAAATAACAAAGGGTGAAACAATTACTATTGCCTATCCAGTCATAAAAAGAGAAGATGCTGACGTAGAAAAGATCAATGCCACCAGAAACACTATGATGAAGCAAATACATTCACAAACCATGCAAGAATCTAGAAAAGATTAAAAAGGTGGAAGATACCTATGCTAACAGCAGGACTTTCAGATAAGGAATTTATACACTACATACATAAGAGAGTCTTGACAGAGATTGAGATTAAGACCGAGTGCTATCAATTGACCAGAAAGAATTTGAGAACAGTCATTAAGTTTCTCAATGAAGACAGAGATGTAGTAGGACTATCAGATGATCTATAGGCGTTCTAGACTACAAATTTAAAGTAGAAACTGAGGACTGCCTATATTCGTATTTATTCTAAGTATTTTGAAAGCCCAGAAGTTCCAATCAATTGCTCACAAGCTGAATGGAAGATATTAAGGAAGATTTAAATCGACCATCAGTGTCGCCTTACTCAAGTCCATTGCTAGTAATTAGGGATGTACCGATAGTATCGGTATCGGTAGTATCGGCATTTTTTTGATATGCCGGTTATAACTGGCCGATATTTAGCGATACTTCTTAGTTTTTCGTGGTGATAAAATTATTGAGAACTTTTAGTTTAGATAAGATAATCTAGTTCGATATAGATAGCTAGGACCAAGTTTTGTTTTTGTTTTTCCTCGATTTCCTTTTTAACTTAGGATTTTTAGCGTTTCTCTAACTTGACTTTAGCGTAAAATTTACCTATTTGGCAGCATTATTATGTTTTTAATACGATTTATTACTTTTTTAGTTGATCAATTAGTATTTTTTATTTTTTTTTTTTTACCGCAATTTCGTGAGAGCGTGTGAATGCGTGAGTGTTTTTTAACTTTTTTGGACTATTCATATTTTAGATATTTTGCTGTAAATATGGGTTTTATCATTGTTAAATTTGAGGTTTTTAGCGTTTTACGAATAATTTCCTCATTTCTCTTTGGTTTTTGTCTATTTGTTTCTGTCTGTTTTTCTTTTTCTTTTGTGATATTTAGTTGCCTGTGCGTGTATAATATCAGATTTGCACAGGCGGTGGCTTACTATCGACTTTTACCAACATCAATGGCTTGCCTCTAACTCTGATCTGGAATACTACCTCTCTACTCTTAAGCTAATTTTAGTCTTTTTGTCTGAGACATCAGATGGTTAAGATTCATCTTCCAACTCGTTTAATATTAATCCAACTATAACTTATTTTTATAATTTTGCCATTTGAAGGGTGGAGTAATGTGCCTATGGTAATATAACATTGCTATTACATCGTTTTGAGAATCCTGAATCTCTAACTTCGATGTTCTGTGGCTTAGAAATCTTCTTCCTTCTACTACAATATTCTTTGCTTGATGCTACTGGTTCTCCAAAAAGAACGAGTTTAAATTGGCTTTTTGTGATTACTTACTAATTCTCACGAGAATATCTTATCATCCAAATACTGAGGGTCTCTATTTTAGGGGATTCAATGTACACAATATACTGAATTGTTGGTTCGCTCTCGTATGATTTATTGGGAGGATAGCCGAATATTCAGTTATTCTCAAGATCATGGAAGCACTGATTAAATACTACACACATTCCGATCGTCACATCCGATTTGCTTGAAACTTGACCTATGTTTCACACTAGTCCTTCTCTCTATAAATATCCCACCTTTCGGCTCCTATCGGTAATCTGACCACTATTTTAATTACTTATTTAAATTTTCTCTCCAACTATCTCCCGCCCTATGCGGTTTTTCTGGCAATTTGATCAGGCGATTGGGGGCATTGCGTTCTTCTACGCTAACTATACATTGAAGTGACTGCTTTGACTCTTAAGAAACTTCAGATTTCTGCCGATAGTGTGGGAACTGTAATTGTTATAAATGGGATGAGCAGGTTCATTTCTTCTTGGACTAAATCTTTTTTTCTCCTCCAAAATCATTTGTTCGACTCGGTCGCTTTAGTTCCCTGGCCTATTCAGGCTCAAGAATACTGCTGTATGGGTGTGGAAAAATTAATCGTTCTCCCTATCAACTCTATGCAAATTTTCATCTCGCACTAGAAATGTCATGCAGGGATACTTTCGACGAACACATGCGGACTTCTTTAACGAAAATGTCGCTGACCTCCCTTTGGTTATCCTTACTTGCAAATCTATCTGGCTCATTGCACAAAAACATCGTCTAACACTCTGTAAATCATTGCCTTTCCTCTCTTATTCGCCTCTGATGATTTCGCTTGTGTTAATACTTCATATGAAAAGGCCAATATTCTCTTTGGCTCTCGCTAATTTTTCCTCGTAATTCAACCTGGATCGATTCTGGTATTCCCTTTCTCTCCTTCACCTCTCAGTGTCCTAAGTGCTTACCTGTCATTTCATTTGATGTGCATGAGACTCTGAAATCTGTGAACGTTAGAAGGTGGGTGGCCCGTTTTAGCATTTTCTTTTTCTTGATTGTCATAAATATAAAATTACTTGCGTGACCAGCATGCCTCGTTAACTATATTTCTCTATCTCAATACTAGTACTTTCCTCATGTTGGAAGCGCGCATATGTCCAACCTAATTCCGCAAAAATGATGCTGCTGCTGATCCTTCTAACTATTGAGCCCTATAGCTTCTCCATTGTATTTCCTTTCTAGATCTTTTGACACCTCTTTCAACTCTCACTTCTTAGATCATTTGGGGAATCTCTTTCCCTTCTTTTCTGATTACAGTACGGCTTTTCGGTGCTGGAGTATCTACTAGCGATGATATTCTTCGCTATTTTAAAGATTTGGTTTGTTCCGTGGCTTAGGTACTACGGGAAGAAACTTTGTGTGGTGGCGGCTGTTGACATATGCCATAAGCCAATTGGACCGGGTATGGACGCGTCTACTGATCTCCAAGTTCCCCCTCTTGGTTTCCTCTTCCTCTTTGCTTATTATGTATGTCTAGCTTTCTTTCAAATGCTCAATGCGGCTGTTGTTGGTTGATGGGGCGACTTTTTTTCTGTCAAAGTGGTGTCCTCAGGGTTCTGGTTTTAATCTCCTGACTTTGGTTTATTTCCTGGGGGGCTTTATGTCATCAATGATTCTTCTCACCTGAAATCGTACGTCTATCCACTCATTGTCGATGATTGACCCTTGCATTCTTCAAGCTCGATATCGAAGTTCTGTCTCCCTCTTTTTACTTCTAGAAATTGCTCTCGTCTTAATCTTTCCGATTCTATTCTCGCTGGATTGGATAGAATTTCTAAGGTTTGGGTGTGTTATTCACTCTTGAAAAGAATGTTGGATTCTTTTAAATTAGCATCATCATCTCTCAAAACACAGCGAACATCATCTGGAGAGGACACTTGTTAAACTTTTCTATCATCTTTGTGAACGGTTTCATCGTCTCTCCTGTTGACAATAATAAATCATCCTTGGCTTACAATAGAGCAAAAAAAAAGTGTTTGAAACCTCAAATCAGACGTGGTTGCTAGTCGCGGTCCTCAATACCTGGAGTCTGTTTTTAGACTGCGCGAGACTTTTTTTCCTCTTTCTCAGTTACTCTCACCTATTCAAAGAAACTTTGCCGCCCTTGTATGGAGTACTGCTTCATATCTGTGGGGGGGCGGGGGTCTGGTTTCATCGACTTTTCGATAGGGTCGAGTAAAGGCCAAAAGATTATAAACTGTCCATATTTCTAGTTCACGTTGACCGCTTTTGATTTTTGAGGCGCGATTTGGGTGCTTTATCGCTTTTAATAGGTACTGGTGAGGCAAGTACTCGAGGGACTATCACTTCCGCGTGTTACCCAAACCCACTTTAACGACGTCCTCGAGTAGCACAGGTTGTGCTGTGTCGGCACATGATTTTGTGTTGATGTTAGTAATTCCTGGTTCGCTGCGGTGCTTCTTCTTTCCTGCACTCTGTTCTGTATGGATTCTCTTCATATCTGTGTTTCTTACACAATTTAATTTCCTCTCTTAAAGCTTGCGTCTGTGCTCATTGGTAATTGCGTTAGATGGATTTTTGAGGCGTTCATCACCCACTCCTTGAATAGGGTTCGTGAGCGGGCGGTGACAATGTAAAAAATATAATATAAAATAAGAAGTTCTAATAGGAAGTTCTTAAAGGCTGCTAAAGACCACAAGAATGGGCACTCCCTACGTGAGCCACTTTAGAATGCATTAGAAATATGCTAACTGGGAGCTGCTCGCTTGACAAAAAAATAGAAAAAAAAAAGAGAGAAGTGGGAGCCGGCTTATCTGCAACCAGTGGCAACAGACTGATTTAGTGACGATGGTCGCTTTCAGCAATAAATACTGAAGATGAGGGATTGATATGTTAGACCTTTGATAAGTTTCATGGCCGAAATTGCACTCACATCTGTCATTCCTTCAAAGGAATCACATCATGGAACCTTCATCGATAAAACTGAAGAGACAGTCATGCAAGGAGCAAAGATAATTAAAATTTTTGCAGTCTGTGAAAGAGGAGATGAGGCTGGCTACGAAAACATGAGATGCTGCCTAAAGAAGAGAATCTCTTTCATGCGTGATGAAAATGGGCCAAGGCTTTTCATTTTATCAGTGCTTGCCAGGAAATAATTATAGCACATCCTTCATCGAGTCGATAGACGAGTATTTATTAGTGTAGGTTAGGAAGGACGTGTAAACACCGACTAAAAATAGGAACAGTCTCTCGGCCAGATACTGAGGAAAGCTTAGACTGTTTTTGCCAGTAACATATTGTGTGATTTTTTGAATTTGAGTATTGAAATGATATCTATCTAAAAAGAGTATTTTATTATGTCATTTTTTGAGTAATAGCGTTTTTGTATTTTAACTTTTCGCTGATTAATTGAGGTCTCTTGTTGTCATTATTTTTTATTCTTTATTATTGTATCTATTAAAAGCCTTCTTGGTAATATTGTATATATATGTTAAATGATCTATTAAGCTATGTATGCTAAAATTTGCTCTACTATACTTGTACTATACATGGATTTTTATTAATAAGCACTTTAACATTATAAAAATTTTATTAATGATATAGAGGTAAAAAATTATTTCATTAAAGGTACTGATTGTAATTTTATAGATATTATTATAATTGGGCAACTAGTTAGAAACATATTAAAAAATGTGATAAGTATGTTTGAACTGAAAGACTTATTAGTATTAAGGCTAGCAGTGCTACAATTGTTCTATTTATACTGTGTATTTTAATTATTGAATTTTTTAAAGTTATCCGGTATCCCCCCCGGGTATCTGTTTGGCTACCTATGTATAAAATAGAGTATGTCAGTATCGGTAATCTGGCCCTCTTTTTGGTAAATATGATACATCCTTATTAGTAATACTCAGAAACATTGGGTGAAAACCCAGGGGTGCTGTGGTCTGACTACAGGAACAGTAAAATCTATATACAGTATCATGATAGATACCCTCTATATCTGATTCATAAAAACATTCAGGTCAATTCCATTTTTCTTTGTACTTTCGCTGTTAGTGGCGCTCGAATAATTTTTTTGAAACTTTTATATTATTGCATTCTGCAGTTACTGTTATCACTGGAGAAGTCAATGAACACCTATTGCGTCTTCTGGCAAATGTGTGCTCTGTTGTAATCGGGTTGAGTCAAAATGTGTTGACCAGTGTGGATTAAATTTTATTCACTTAAATTGAATAGAGGTAGACTTTTGTACGTCATGATCTCCATATTGTGTATTCTATTACCAAATTCATAGAGAGTGAAATTTGTTAGGGATACTTTCAGGTACATTTGTTTTTTGCTAATTTTTTTTTGGAAAATAATATTTGCACGCCGCTTCGCACCCCATAAGTTCTTATAAAAAGAAACGCATTGCTCAGATCGAAAGAGATCTTAATAAAATATTTGAAATATGTAGGGACAGACCATTTTGTGTGATGATTTACTACTAAGACTAGGGTTTGACTTAAATCCTCCATTGAGAGTTGGTAAATTATTGTTAAAAAAATTTACAGGGTGTGCAAAAATCAATTTTTCGGAAAACCGCCCAAATACCAAGAATCTTCTGAATGGG
This sequence comes from Trachelipus rathkii, assembly GCA_015478945.1. Classification (NCBI taxonomy): domain Eukaryota; kingdom Metazoa; phylum Arthropoda; class Malacostraca; order Isopoda; family Trachelipodidae; genus Trachelipus; species Trachelipus rathkii. Next base: position 14,336 of record JABUQX010052190.1, read on the forward strand.
GTAAGTGGGTTAATAAAACTTGCTTGCACATTATACTACTACCATTGATGTTCCTTCACCTGCAATATTGACTCTTTGGTATTTGCTTGTTTTATAGTACAAGATTTACAAATTTACGAAAGAAAAATTTTTTTTTTTTAAGTCTGTGTACAGAATATTCTATCGTAGCTCTGTATATAAAGTACCTATATTGTTAAAGTGTGTTATTATATATTTTATTTATTGAAATTTTTAAATTTATTGTTCATAATTCTTTTCTTTTTTCAATTTTTATCAAATATATAACAATGAACATAAAATTCATGTTTTAGGCATTATTCACGTTAGGTAAATGATCAACAAAATCTAGTTAGACTTGTGTTTTTCTAGCCAATTTTATATTAAATTATTAAATCTATTAACATTTAAAATTGTTAATTAGGTTTGGACAAACACGAACGTAAATAAGTTTAATGTATAGCGGCGAACAATGGTGTTCAGTTATGCAAGCTAGATTTTTTTGAAGCTGTGTTTGTGTCGGGCTCTTAGCCATGTTGATGTAATAAAAAAAGTACTCTACGGCTTTTATTTAAAAAAATGTTTTTGTGTGCTACGTTTTATTTATATAGTTATTATATATATATACTATATACTGAGGTATTATTATTATATATATATATTATATTATATTTATATAGTTATATATATATATGATATAATTAATATATATATACGTATATATATATTATATATAGGTAGTAAATATATACTAGTATATATATACTAATATAATATAGTATATTATATATTTATAAGGTACCAGTAAATGGGGAAAACCGATCAAAAATCGCCGTTTTTTTTTTAATGAATCATGAAAAAAAATAAATTTTAAGTTAATCTTGTATTAGATAGGTTTTTTCTCACATTATGGAGTTTCTTAATGTTATATGATAATGAAAATAATAAAAATATCGAAATACTAATTATTTTTAAAATTTTTTTAAAAATCCATTTTTCAAAAATTGAAGTCGGAAAAACCGGTCAGCGTGGCGTCGGGCGAGAATAGCGGTCCTATTAAAATAAGATATTTCACGTCTGTCGTTTTTATATCAACACTAATTTTGAATTATATTATAATGTTAGCTAGATTTTCAATAATAAGTTTATATACTATTCAATATTGATAGAAAATACAGATCTAAGTTATACTTTTACTTGAACTATATTTCAAACGTGAACTATATTGTTATCTCAAATTATGAAATCTTTATTTCTTTCATTGTTCTTTCTATGCCTAAAAAATAAAATTGAAAAAAAAATTATGACAATAAATTTTAATAATTTTAATAATAATTAATAATATTTAACGTTTATAAGACACTTACTTTATATTAAAGGTAGGCATTTCATATAATACACAACTTAAAAAAAAAAAAATTTTTGAGGGATATTTATGGAATGGCTGTATTTCTTAAAGCAAGCAAAGTACAGAAGTAATATTGCAGGGAAGAACATCTATGGTAGTACTAGTATAGATGTGTAATTTAATTTCAGATTTTTAGCACTTTCCCCATCAGAGATATAAAGGTTCAAAGTTACCGATTTCCGAAAAATTGATTTTTGGACCCTGTAAATTTTTTTTAAAAAATATTTTACTCAAACTTCAATAAATTTCATTCTTCTAAATAATAAAATATAATCTATTTGGCAACTAAGGACAGTTATTTCTTCTTTAATAATACACCCACGAAAATGGAAATTTCTTCGATTTTTAACACAATTTTTTGGATTCATTTTCATGGTGAAATATTATTTTCTCAAAAAAAAAAACATAAAAGGCCAAATGTACCTTAAAGTATCCCTAACAAATCACTCTCTATGAAATTTGGTATAAGAATTACCAATATGGAGATATGACTTAAAATGTTACCTCTATTAAGTGATAAATTTTGCTCCACCTGGTCAAACATTTTGGCTCACCCTGATACAACCAGAGTAAATCTACAAAAATGAATGGTGGTTTTGAACTTTCCAGGGATAACATTAACACCATGCAAAATATAAAAGTTTTCAAAAATTATCGAGCGGCCAACTTCCATTATTTTGGTACGGAAAAAATGGATTGACCCCACAGTCAATTCACTAGGGAAAGCTTCCTTGTTCACTAGTGTCGATATTAACCAAGGTTTCTTTCAGATAGGTTTACATAAGGAAACAAGGCCTATACTAGCTTTTAGAACTCAGCGAGGCTCATTCCAACCTAAAGTTTTACCCATGGGATTGAAACAATCGCCAGCAGTATTTTCAAGAGTAATGACTTTAGTGTTAAGCGGATTACTAGGCATCGACTGCCTGAGTTATATCGATGACATCATTCAATAGCAAATTTACAATACAATACTAATTTCTTGCTGGTTTTTATTTTCCATAACAAATATAAGTAAAGGCATGTCTTGATAACATGTAGAGTAATATAATTATTATTATAAATAAAAATTCTTTGCTTTCTGATTTCCAATAATTAAGAGTAAGCAATATTTTTCTTTTAAGATACGAAAGATTGATGCTATCGGAAAAGATATCGAAAGTTGGGATAATACAGAAACAATAACTTGGAAAGAGAATAAAAGGATACAATCTTGAGAGAGAAAGATTTAAGATGAGACGGAAAGGAACGCCTTGTAAAAGACTCTTAAATGAAGAATTCACAAGGATATTACAGCAAATGTACCTCAACTATCCGTACTCGGTCACATTTCAAATTCTAAGTGACAAGCCAATAACTGGAATGATCCAATACATTCCAATACAACAACAAGTGGAAACCAAAGATAGAACTAAATGAGTATTATTATAACTCATAACATTTAAATTTGTTAACTTGATTTTTATTATTTTAATTTTTGATTTTTCCAGTATTGTCCAGCTCGGAAGGGCAAACTGAAAAGATATTGCTTAATATTGAAATACTAAATACTTTTATAAACAGGATATGGAATAGCTAATAATATAAAATTAAAATAATATTTGATATTAATTTGGAAAAACAAATTGTGTAATCAAAATAATTAAACAATTTTATTTTATTAATATTAATGGAATTTCCAATATTACAAATATCTATTCAGATAAAAGATATTTTTTTTATATGTTAATTTGTGTAATTCCCTAGATTTCATAAACATTTTGCGGAAACACTTTCTATAACAATATGATAATATATTAGAATGCAATACCACCCATATAAAAGGAACCGAAGAGTGATTAACATTCAATATTTTAACAGCTACCAATTAGCATACAAAAAGAAATATCCAGAGGATAAAATTGGAATTTAAATCAGTAGCTATAAATTCGATTTTATAAAGTAAATAAAATAAAGCTGAACAAACTTCAAGTTTATTTTTCGAACTTAGAATTTATTTTATAAATAACAAACTTTAAAAAAATTAACTTTGAAATTTTTAATTATAATTTCTTCGAAACTCATAAGAAGTAAGTAGACATTGCAATCAATTCTTTTGATATTCATTAATGCAATAAGAATTTAAATTATTATTATTATTACTGTTTGAAATTTTTCAAATTTTATTTTTTGAAATTTTTTCAATTTAAAATTTTATTGAAATTTTAAATATTTTATTTCCAACAGGAATTATAAAGTTTTTAAATTTCAATTTTCAATTTTATTTTATATTGATTTCAATTTTAACTTTTCAATTTCAACCTCAATTTTAATTTCAAGTAAGACAATTTAAATTTTTTAATAACAAATTTGAATATTGTTATTCCCAAGGAAATTCATTCCGAATTTCAATAATAATAATAATAATGATAATAATAATAATAATAAAAATAATAATAATAATGAAAATAATAATAACAAGGAGTTGCAATATCTATGACTAACGCTAGACAAAACTAAAGTTATTACGACAATAAATTAATATGTCATTAAAATTCATTATGTCACGGAGAACGGATGCTTTCATTTATTTTCAATGTCAGACGATTGACCTAGTGATATATATATATATATATATATATTATATATATTACTATATACAATTATTAAAATATATTATATATATATTATATTTTATATATTTAAAATTAAACTACAATTAGTATGCAGCTTTATTGACACATGACTGTGTCTGCATATTGAATATACATACACATGTGTGTGTGGAACATACTATCTAAATTGTTATAGTAAGTATATAGTATATATGATATATAAGATATATATATATATATATATATATATATATATATATATATATATATATATATATATATGTAATGCGTGTAGGAAAATTCTATAAATATGGGTATATGAGCTTAAATATATTATTTGAAATATATTTGTGGAACTATGGTATAGTATATATATATATAATAGTTATATGGAGTAGTTATAATATATTATATATATATGATATGGTTATATAGCAATAATATTTGTTTTTGTTTAAATAATGGGTTTTCTAAAGTTTTATATCTTTTTGAATTGTTACAGAAGTGGACTTAACTGATGAATTAGTTTTTGCATATAAATATATTATTATATATATATTAATATTATACTACTATATATATATATTATATATATATATATTATATAATACTATATATATAATATATATTATATAATATATATTTATTATATATTATATTATTATTTATATATATATATATATAGTATATAGTCAAGTGAACTCTTTATATAATATTTTTTTAATCTTGTCAGGAGAGTCATAGAACTCTGGGTTTTGAATTTTTGGGCTTTTGATTTGTTTAAAACTTTTTAATGTTGTATTTATTTGAATTTTTGAAAAAAATTTAGTTTCTTTTTAAATTTTTACTTTTGAATTTTATTTAACTTCGACAGGTTTTTGAACTTTTGTTTTAATAACTTTTGAACTAATTATTATTTCTCCCATCTGCATCTTATTGACTTTGAATCTAATCATTATTAATATATATAGTATATTACTAATATATATTATATATATATATATATAAATATATATATATATTTATAATATATATATATAATATATATATATATATATTATATATACTATATATAAAGGAGTCAATATGAAAGAATGACATTTTCATCTGCGTTGAGACAATATATCAATATAAAATTTTATAAGTAATTTTATCATGCAAGTCTTATCTTAGAACCGGTTTATTCAGAAGTATTCCAGCAGGAGGATTAGTAAGGCGTTGCTACTCAGCTTAATTCCATAGCAAGAGAAACGCAAGCGACAACCGCATATATAAATATTATTGAGCCAATAACGGACCAAAAATCACAACTACTACAAAAATCTTCTTGAAAATTTTAATCATGCTAAAACCGAAAACACACTTAGACTTATAACAAATATAAATAAAACTGGAGCAAGTTCATCTGATAAATTAATACCTGCATAAAGATTGGCTGACTATTCGGCATATATGGGAAGAAGCCCATTCTTATATATATATATATATATATTACATATATATATATATATATATATATATATATATATATTTAAATATATATATTATATATCTATATATTATATATATCTGTATATATATATATTAGAGTGTAGAGATGGTGATTTTCTCACTATCCCGCGGGTGCGATAGATAGAATACTATCCGCGGATTGCAGATGCGAATAGCGGGTAGTTTTTTAGAGTCTTAGCCACAAGTACTTTATATATATATATATATATATATATATAGTATTATATATTATAATATATATAATATATATAGTATAATATATTATTATATATATTATTTATATATATATAATAATATATTGTGGCGTTGGTGCAGAGGCTTTTGCTAGCACCACTGATATAATTCTAAGCAGTTCCGAGAAGAAACGCCACTTACAGTGACCCTCCACTCTCCTCAACACTCTAACTTATTCGTCTATGAAGGTGGTTATTTCACCGACCAGAATTTAAAACGCGCTCAAATTGTACGCACGGAAGTAACGCATGAACAGTCTTCACCATCAAATCAATTTCCTTCTGTTGGGCCTAACTGCTGTTCGGTTATCCTGTATACGCCTGTACCTACTCTTCATACTTCCCTCAAGTTTTGCAGGTGCAGACCAATGCATGTAAAGATAGAGAGTGGGTTTGAAAGCCTGTCTCAGTGACCTTAATGCTTGCACACGTAGCCTCACATGAAGCCTACTCGTTTCTTCTAACCGACGTCCTTCAGGTTCGAGAAGCTTGAGTGTGTCGCGCATTGTCACTGCGTCGAGAGTTCTGTGGCTCTGGTGGAGGAGGCTGCTACGCCCACCCCTGAAGACTCTAAGCAGTCTTTCTGGTGACAGAAACGCACTTTTAGTCGTCGACATCTCACTTCCCTTCAACATTCTAATAATATTCGCTATTGAAGGGTGTTATTAAAGAGTCAGAATTTAACCCATCAATATATAGTAATTATATATATTTATATATATATATATATTTATATATAATATACTATATATATATATCTTATAGTATATATATATATATTATATATATATATATTATATATATATGATTATATATTAATATATAAAGTGGATGGCTTAGTGGTAAAGCTCACGGCTGCTGTTTCAACTCAGCGACGGCGATCCAGGCGTTCGTATCCTGTGATGTGGAGAGTAAGAAATGTCTGTGACTGCATTTAATTTATTGAGAATGTTGGGGAGTGAGAGTTGTCAACGATAAAGGTGGCGTTTTTCCGCAGAAGCTGCTAGGATTTTCTTCAGTGGTGCTAGAGCCTCCTGCAAGCACCCTACAGAATTCTCCACAGTTACAATGCCGCGAGCTACATTCAGCTCTCTCCAAGTAATTAAATGAGTTACATGGAGAATTTTACTCTCCCTCAGCTCAGGATTACTAACGCTCTGGACTCCGGGTCGCTGGTGAACAGCACCGAGAGCTTTTAATGCCTAATACGATTCTGAGTGTATGGGGAAGGATGGTGTTAAAGAACAGAAGAAATAGGGAAAGAAAATAAAAGGAGACAAAGCGAAAGAGGAGAAAGTAAAGGAATCTAAACTCTAAAGAGGAGTGTATAACCCTCCAAAGAATTTGGATATTTAAGGAAGAAAGAAAATCAAAATGGTTGAGATTGAGAAGAAAATCATTCAAGAGAGAGAAATTTGTGAAAATAAATATCATCGTTTTTTTTTTTGTATTTTACACATTTTCGACCTTTAAATCGACAGCAAATTGGATAATTAAAAATTTATTGCAACTGTACAAACTTACTCTGTGATGCAGCAAAAGTTTTGACAAATGTTTTTTTAAAAGACAATGAATTATTTCAAACGCGCAAATAGGCTCAGTCTCTTGAATATTGAAGTCATAATAGAGGCTTGTTGTATCCTGAAACCAGAATCATCTAGTCTCAAAAATAAGAGTCTCTATTAAGTGCTCGCTTGAGGAAGTGGGAATCACCTCAACGTTTTTTTTTTAATCTTCCATGAACAGATGCAGAGAATTCACAGAGTGAACTGCAGCTAGGCCACCTTCCCAGATTTGGATCGGTGAATATGTATAATATATCATAAATAATAGCATAATAATAATATATTTATTATATATATATATATATATATATATATGTATATATATATATATACTATATTATATATACTATATATTAGTATATATATATAATATATATATTATAATATAATATATATATATATATATATTATATATTATATATATAGTATAATTATGTTATCAGATTTGCGGTGATTGGACTCCAGTTTTTTTCCCCAGCCTCCATGCACTTCATTTTGGAAAAGGTTATATTAATATAGATAATACTTCAAAAACTATAAGCTTCTGAGTCTTTCAAGGGAGAGTTGCTTCTCTTTTCTTCGTAATGAGATCTGCATGGCTGAAAAGACTCACTATCTACACTTGTTGAAGGGCACGCTAAGTATATTCCTGGCGAGTTCTGGCAAGATGTAAAAACTTGTTAGCAATTACCACGCTCAAAACATACAATAAGATCTTATTGATTTCCAAAGTTTGCTTTGATAGATTCGATAATGACAGTCTCTTTTTGAAGATCTTCTGAATGCTGTCATTGCTGCTAGAAGCCTAAAGAACGTTCATGATTCAGCAATGGTTTCGGTAACAGATGGTAAATGTGTGTTTGTTTCTGTCATCTTTTCTTGTTTATTGGCTGGTGATTTTGTACCTTAGCACATTTAATCACACAGAATTACTAAATAATTATAGCCTGTGTGAAACACGTGGTTCAAGAAATGTTCGTTTGTATCTAGATAGCAGAAAAGTTGCTTATTGCACATGTGTAATTCGTTTTGCAGATTTGAAATCTATTATCTGTCCAGCATGATTGTTCTGTCATTTTTGAAGTCCCTTTACGATTATAGAGTATTTTAGCACACGCTTTCATCCGTTTGCAACTAGAGGATATCCTGTCTGACAACAGAGAACTTACTCTGAGCACTAGTCTTAGTTACTTTTCAAATGGTTTTAGGAAGAATAATACATATTACCAAAATCGGCAGGATCATCACCTGTCAGGGCCTTTATCTGCGTTCATCTTGCGTTACAGTAAGTTGAGGAACATTTAGTCCAATAATTCATAATGAATACTATCCACTATCGCTAAAAAATTCATGCGGATGCGAATGAGAATGTGGATGCGGATGCGATATCCGCTTACAACTCTAATATATATATATTATATTTATATATAGTTAGGTTGTATATATTATTATTATATTTATATATTATATAGTATATATATATTATATATATATCTCACCCTATATATACTACTACAAAAAAATATATTCTACTACTATATAATCATCATCTACCTATACTATAATATATTCTACCAGGTTTTGTTTTGGTAAATAAGATCAACTATGCATAGCTTTTCGGCGAGAATTCAATCACCGCCTGATATTGCATTCTAATTTTCCTAACATAACATCTTAATATCTACAACCTATTCTCAAAATAACAATCCACATTAATACTTAATGTAGGTCCACCATCAATTTTTTATCGGAATTGTGATTATAATATCCTCAAATATTGATCAAATACCTATAAATTAACTGTATAATAATTGAATACAATTATTGAATTGTCTAATAATTACTGTCTTCATTAACATGTGTCATACTAAAGTAAGTTTTATTTCTGTTCAGTCTCCAACATCGAATCGCTGTTTTGAAATTGGGAATTTCTTTTACTTTATGATGAGGTGTCAGGATATATAATAAATTTGGATTAAGCATATTCGAAAGTAATATATGTATAGTATATTAGTTATTGATTGAGTTATATATTGTGTTATTGGTATTAGTATGGGTATATAGTATCGGTGTTTAGTTATTAAGTACTTAGGTTGATATATATAGCTATATATTTATATATAATATTTTATTGATAATTATATATATGTATGGTATATATACGTATATGGTAGGGGGTACTAATGTAGTCTTTATTTGATTTATTGTATATATTTGTTTTTTCGGTACCTGTCTGGAGTATGGGAGTCAAATGACAAATAAGTTAACAGAAATGATCGGGGGTTGGTCGGGAGAGGGAATTTTCTGAAGTCTGGCCAATGTTACTGTCTTAAACCTGATAAAGTGGGGTTATATTTTATCATAATAATAGCAAAAGGCTCTTTTCTGTTTAGGGTGTAGGGGTAAATTGTTAGATGTTGTAAATTTTCGATATTAGAGAAACCTAATATATAAATATTATTAGAAGAAGAAAACTGGTATTATAATTTTCGAATAGTTGTATCTGTGAAAGAAGATGTTTGGATTTATTCCATTCTAATCTGATTCATTAATTCATCACAGTATTTTGATTGATTCGTTGATGGGTTAATATAGGATAAGGGGGATTTATGAGTAATAATTGATGGAGACCTTGTATATCTTCTGCTTAGGTGTATGATTTGCCTGGATATGTGTGCTTGGTGTTATATAGATCTCAATGGAAAAGATTGGTTTCCACTAACGTATCGAATTTAATCTAATTAGATGCTACTAGTTCGGATTTCCTCGTATTGTTGTTGTTTTTTGTCTCTCTGAGCTATAAATCAGTCCTTTCGATCACTAGTGCTAGTCCTGTCGGAAGATCAAGTTGTGTGAAGGTAAGACCATATTTTCCGTGTTATAGTTAAGGGATTGTTGTTTTTTGTTCTATTCTCATATGTTTAAAGGTCATTTTGATAACTATTAGGCGTTTCTATCGAGACGTGATCTGCTGCGCACATGAGCTCGATGGCTTGCATGATGAGAGATGACACTGGGGAGAGAGCGAGGCGAGCCATATCATGAGTTCATGTTGACTAGTACTAGTCATGATAGAGATTGACTGGTAGCATGTATATGATGAGTATGAGTAGGTGCTTCGACGAGTGTGGTCTATGACTCGTTGTGGTAGACATGATCTCACTATGGTATCAGATGTAGGATATCGTGGTACGTTGTAAGTAGGATGTGAGTGGGCATCTCGACTGAGTCGTATGAGGAGAAGTATGTCATTTATGCGTTCTGTAGTATGTATAGTCGTGTCTCATATCGCGTTATTGCACGCAGGTCGTGCACGAGTATATGCTAATCAAATAGAGCAAGAGGTTATATGTATCGCAGTGGTCTTATATGTCAGAGCACGATGCTCGTATAGTGATGATCTGTGAATGTCACAGTGGTGCAGTGAGATTTAGTTTTATTTATTATTTAGATTAGCTTGAGAGGTCAGATACTGAAGTGAAAGATATTCCAACCGATAAAACCAGCGCGTATATATCATCGGCGAGTTATGTCACATTGATATAGGAGACAGCACAGGTGATAGTATATGTGGACAGCTATACAGTATTATATTGCTCTGATCGTATCGGTCTGTGACAGTGTAGCTGATAGTTGTAGAGCATATCGTGTGCGAGGAGGGATGTGAGGTGGACTGATGTGTGAAGTGGTTGTGATATGTGTGGCTGATTATTGTGTTGTATGCGATATGATTATTGAGCTATAGGTATACTTGGTGTCTCTTGAGGATGCACGGAGTGATGAGAAGGTGCGTACGATGATGTGTGAGACGGTGCACACTGCGTCACGTGCAGACTCGTATGGAGTGATGCGTGAGTGTATGTTTAGCGTGTGGCGCTGTAGCGTATCTGTAGATCGTGATGACTCTCGTGTGATCGTCGCGATAGTTATAAGCCCCGTTACTATCGATGACGTGGTTCTCTACATTACGAGAGGATCTACATGTAGTATATATTCCCACGATTGATATAGACTGCTATGGGATATATTAGAGAGATATAACGATATCTAGTAGATGTGTCACGAGGATTCAGTGTCGGAGGCTCTTATGTGGAGCTCTCTTCACACAGTGATTAGAGATCTGTTACCGTTTATCGGTCGGCGTGTGATGTTATGTATTATTGAGGAGCAGTTATAGATGAGACTATATTGAGACAATGTTGTTACTAGCTAGGTTGAGCTAGCGTACGCGATGACAGGTGGGTGTAGGAGTTGTCTATAATAGATATGATCGTATGCGGTAGATATCGCGCTTGAGCAGTTACGCTACGTGACTGGGTAGATAGGAGTAGAGCATCACGGATGATATCGCTTGCACGTGAGTAGTCGAGTGATTGTACGCTTTGTGGCTACTGGCGTAGATATAGTGTTTAGGTTGGCTTCATGGATGTGGAGTCTTCGTTAGATTCTATATCATTGAGTTATTATGTGGCTGTGTGCTATACGCTCTCTGGTAGAATTATATGTTACTGCAGCATTAGGGATATGTAGCTCGATATACATGATAGACGATTGATCTAGTTAGATACTTTGAAGTTATGTAGTGGTAGCTTATACGTGTATCAGAGTTAACTGCAGATATGAGCATCATACATTAATGTGTGATAGCACTCATCGTGTGGGAGAACGCAGATCACATTGAATAGCGGCGATTGTGATTATGTTATAATTAGCATTCAGATGGATACTCATGCGCACACTTCTCATTACAGAGGTTCACAATGATACAGGCTCTTAGAGGAGTAGAGAAATCGTTCTCGTAGGTCGGTTATGGTATGTAGCAGAGGTATCTGCGAGTTCAGACGTTGGGATGGCAGGAATGTGTTGAGGTGTGATCCATGTAAGCTTGCTGATGTCTGTAGGCGAGTACGGCCATACGTATCTCACAGTGACGTAGTGTTATATGTGAGTATTAGATCACCGAGGATGATAAGCAGTTGTCATTGGGTGCGCTGATGTTGATACATGGCTGTTTCGTGTGCGTTGTCTTGTGGTACGTTTTGGGATGGTAGTAGATATAGAGATATTTAGACATAGTCATATATACATTCGGTGGCTTACCATTCGATACGTTTATTAGATATCAGATCAGATGGGTCACTAGAGGAGTATGGTATACTGCGAAATTTTTGGTTGGCGTTTGTGGAGGAAGATTGATTGAAAAACTGGTAAGAGGAAATAGCTCTACAACTTAAGGAAATAGTGTCTCAAGTGGACTATTGCAGCCAGAAATAGTTTGTTCATGAAAGGGGGTTGTGCCCCTAATCAATTAGTATTCGGTAAGAGCAGAGGACCAAGATTCTGAGAGAAGGAAAAAGAAAATTATTATGTAGAGAAGGGAGATGATGTGAGATATAATAGAATACCATCTAACTGAATTACGATCTAGCGAGAGAAATACAATAGTAAAAGAGAATCAGAGTGACAGAGTAAGAAGACTGTTTAGGACAAGATGTTAGAGCACACAGTTTTGGAAGAGGCGAGATTAAAGAGTTTATTAGGAGTTAGAAAATGAAAAGATATGAGACGTTAAAAATGATAAAACACAAAGGATGGATTGAGTAAGACACGGAAGTTCGTGCGTTGGGGTTAAAGAGGAACATATTACAAGAATACAAGCAGCTGAAACAAACTAAGAAGAAGAGACTGGATTTTGAAACACAAAACCAAATTTCTTATCTTAACAAGAGAAAGAAAAGGGCGTAATAAGCAGAGAGTCATCATATGGAACTGATTCAGATAGTGAAGGAGAGAGCAGTGTATTTGAGGTAGTTCAGAAGAAAAAAAGAGGATATACAAGAAACAATGGAAGAAAGGAAGATTAATAAAGAGGCATTAAAGAAAGGGAGGCGATACAGGATATGGAATGAGGACGAGGAAGAAAGAAAAATTGAGATATTGGGAAGAGCAGCAAAGAAAAGCAGTAAAAAATATAGTCAAAGCTATAATATAGTTGACATAGAAACGGGCGAAAGGGAGTGGGTGGATTTACGATACTACCCTGGGATATGTGATATAACAGATGTTGATGTTAGACCAGAAGAACAAACAGATATAGAAGAAAACAGTGACAATGAAAGGATGGAAAACGGAAGAGAGGAGACGACACCGACAGCAAATGAAGAAACGGAGGAGACAGATGAAGATAACAGCTTTTATTTTGAAAATACAGCAAATAGAAAGGAGAAGATAGAAATGGAACAACAACAGGAGGCAAAAAGACGAGAATTAAAGAGTTGGAAAGAAAATAATGTTTATAAAGAAGTAAACTTTTCTGAATGGAAAGGTAAAAAGGTGATGAATACAAGATGGGTTATGACAAAAAAGGAAATTGAAGGAAGGCAGGGTTGGAAGGCAAGGTTGGTCGTAAGAGGCTTTGAGGAAAAAGGTGAGGATCTAGTTACTGATGCTCCGACATGTGCTACAGAAACATTAAAACTGTGTATTGCAATTATGGGACATTATGGATGATCTGCAAGAGTATGGACATAAACCGCATACCTCCAAGGAGATGAAATACAAAGAGAATATACATCAGGCCACCCAAGGAAGCACAGAGTAGTATATATGGAGATCTTAATAAGGGACTATACGGTTATAGGACTGGCAGCCCGAATATTGTATGAGAAAGGTTAGAGTAATAACAGGAGACAGGGGTAAAAAGAGTTTTATTACCCCTACCGTCTATAGATGGAGGAGGAAGAATAGGAGTCATGTGTTCCCATGTAGACGACTTGTTGTATGGAGGAACAAAAGAATTTGAACGGGAGGTGATAGGGAACTTGAAGAGACGTCTAAAAATCGGAAATGAGGAAGAAGGACGTTTTAAATACATAGGAGTTGAGATAGAAGAAAAAGAGGAGTATATTATCCTTAGTCAGAATAAATACATCCAAGACATTAAAAAGGATAGAGAATTATATGGTAAAATTGAAAATGGTAAGGAACTAACAAATGGGGAGATGACAAGATACAGATCACATATAGGGAAACTTAATTGGATAGGACAACACACAAGACCAGATATATCTTTTGATGTTAGTGTGTTAAGCAAACATAATAAACAGGCTACAGGGAAAGATATGAAAAAGGTAGATAGGGTCATAGAAAAGGTAAGGAAAAGAGAAATGAAAGTGAGGGTGGATAAACTGAAGGGAAATAAGTTAGAATTCGAGATTTTTACAGATGCATCATTTGGTAATGTAGAAGGTGTAAAATCACAGATTGGGTATTTAATTGGGATAAAGGATGAGTTGGGGAATAAATGTCCTTTGTTGTGGAAATCAGGAGTTGCCAAAAGGATAGCCAGGTCAACGATAGAAGCAGAGACCTTAGACTTAAATGAAGGGATTGATACTGGTATGTATTTAAGAGAACTGTGGACTGAATTGACAAATGAAGTGATAGAAATAAGAGTGAAAGTTGACAGTAAAACACTGGTAAATGCCTTAGGGTCTACATCAGGTGTGTTGAATAAAAGATTGAGAATTGATATAGGTTGTTAAAGAAAGGTTGGTTAAAGGAAACGAAATAAATAGAGATTGAAATGTATTACCTTACGAGAAACAGTAGACCATGATGTTGTTAACAAAAGAAAGAGGTCAATATGAAGAATATTAACACAATTATGGAAAGAAGAGATGAAAGATAAATATAGAAGGAAAAAGAATAAAGGGAAGGGAGAAAAAGAGGGGGTAAGATTGATTTTTTTTTAGGTACTATGGAACGTAATGGAACAAAATTTATACAGTACAGTCGGTCGGGAGGGGAATTTCTACTGCAAAAGGTTAGTGTACTTAACCGCTGATAAGTGGGGTTTATTTATCATAATAATAGTAAACTGCTTTTCTTTGTTTTCAGGGTGTAGGAAATTGTTAATGTTTAAGATTTCGATATCTAGAGGAACTACTTATATATAATTTAAGAAGAAACTTATTATAATTAAGTTTGTACTGTAAAGAGATGTTTGATTTCATCCGGCATTCTTCGATTAATTAATTCATTGATTCTTTGATGGTAAAGGACTAAAGGGGATGTTAGAATATTGACGAGCAACCTTTTTAACTCTTCTTAAATGTTTTACTTTTAATGGTAGTAATATATATAAACTCAATGAAAAAGAAATCCACTAACATCAATTAACTAATTAGAAATATATTTCATCTTTTTTTTTTTTTGTGCTCTCAATAAATCATTCTTTCATCAATATTTTTAACCTCGACATCAAGTTGTTTAAGGTAATCCATATTTTCCTATATTAAGGATTGTTGTTTTTTGCTAATCAATTTAAAGTCAGTTTAAACATTAACACCTTAATAAATAGGAATGGGAGGTTCAGAGGATGAGAGAAGAGAAATAGAGAGAGAGCAGCACCATAAGGATGAGTACAATAGTTGCCCAAGGGGCGGTAAGGCCTGGGCTTCTTTTCGACTTGGTCATGTTCTTCTACTGCTTTTCTTTTTCCGATGCTTGTAAAGCACCTTACCCCAATCTTGGGGCAAGAGGAAGGTGAAGAAAGAGAAGAAAGAAAGAAAATATATATTATATATATATATATATATATATATATATATATATAATATATATATATATATATATAGTAAATCATATATATATATATATATATATATATATAATGGCATAAAAATTCTTACTGGGAACTATTTTGAAGTACAGAAAGAGGTGTTGGTTCAAAAATAACCACTTTTCCCAATCAATTACTCTGTTCATTGAAGATAATCTTTATAAAGCACTTAATTATGTTTAATGCCTTCAGAGTAGGATTTTAATTCATAATAGGAAAAAAAAATGTTTGGGTATATGGGTATTACTTCGAAATGATAAAATTATTATAAATTAAAACGATTTAAATACATAAAATGATAACTATTTTAAAGAACTTACCTAATTCAATACCAGAGAGAACTGACTAGAATTCAGGAGCTGGCAATGACTTCGATAAGTGAGAGTCCCAATTTAAGTCACATTTGACTCTGTAACAAGAGTGATCTATATATATATTATAGTATATAGTACTATATATATATATATATATATAATATATATATATATCATATAGTAATATTATATATATATATATATATATATATATATATACATATATGTTATATATATATTATAATATAACTGGAAAACGGACAAAAATAATGTACTCCACATAACGAAACGGGTTTCATTTTGGAAAAAATATCAGTAAACATAAAAGATTATGAAATTGAATGTCAGATAACAATGCTCTCGTAGCACAGTCGGTATAGCATGTATAACTGTGAGTTCAAAAAGGCGGGTTCAAGACCATCAGTGGAAAAACGAGAAATTTTGAAATATTCTAAATTTTAAATAAAATGAAAAATGTGAAATTTATTTACCCTGTTTTTCAGGCTTCACCCTTTAATATTCAATTTGAAACCGTGACCTTTCCTGACCAAATCTGCAAATTTCCCTACAGCGTGTTCGTTATTTTTACTGTTAAACTCTGAATATACTTATTGCAATTATATTTAATACAATAATGTAACATAATTCATTGAAAATTTGAAACTTGCTAAATTAAAAGAGTAGTGATTTAAGTAAGGTTTGTAGACCTATTCCCGCATATCATTTACCCATAGCCGTCCCAAGCACTCCTTTTTTATTTTTCCAAAAGAAAACAACGATTTAGAAGAAGAAACAAAGAATAAATTAAAAGGCTCACATTAATAGCTAGGTGAATAGCGTCCATTGTAATGCACAAAAGTTCTTAATGGGGAGATGTCGATTAGTTTGTTCTTCTCATTTAACCTGAATTTACATTAGAGAGTTTCGCTCTCGTTTAAAGCTCAGTTTCATCTTTCTCTGCTCTTCCAGTTTATTGATCTGTATGGATAATTTCTTCTTTTCAACCTTTTTAATTCTGCTCTTTTGCTTTGTCTTACTGCAAGACATTTCTCATAGCAATGGGAGCTTTACATTGTTTCAAAACTTTCTCTTTTTCTCAACTTATGATGTACTTCGATGCCATCTTCATACAACTATCATACAACTTCTGAGTCAAAACCATGAATTACCAAAAGACTTCCTCAATTGACTATTAATTTTATAGAAACCCTCCTTCCACTGTCGATTTCCATGCGAAAATTACAGTTCCTTAATTTAATAAATTGCTCCAACTCCACATCATATTGATCTCAGGGCATGACAGAAAAAAAAACTCATCAAGTTTCTTAGAAGGACGAACTCGAGCCAAATATTTGAATTTAATTCAAGGGTAGAATGAGCTCCACTGCTGCAAAGTAGAGTATAGTGCTTTTTTCTTTCAGAACAGAATCGTTGTGATTCGATTGGGTCTTAAATCCATTCAATGATAGCAATAAACTCAAACATCTTTTTGTTTCCTTTGTTCTGGCTGATGAAAAACTCTACCAGGATCCAATGATGAGAGCCATTGGAACGGCTTGTACTTTCAGAGGATTTTCTAATATCTTTCTCTCAATTTTGATTTCAACGTACTGGCATATTTTTAAAGGTTGTCATGTAAATCTAATGCACCAGCTTAGTTGTGGTGAACAGGCATTTTACTGGACTTAAGAAAATTTTCCATAATATTAAGTACGAGACATTGTAAATCTGTCAGAAATGAACCAAAGTTCAGTTTGACATCCAACACTGGTCGTTATAGTTAAGCTTTTTTTTTTACACAGATATTATAATAAATAATACATCTCAACTGCGCAAAAATCAAAAATCAACTTCGTCAAACCTCAAAAAACAAAAAACAACACCTCAAAGTATAATTCCTAAAAAGAAATAGATATAAACAGATAAGATCATAAGTCATACAGTTCTAAAACACAATTCATATACCAATCAACCCTTCAACTGCGAAGGATGAACTTGGAAACAACTTCTATAACAGAATAGGAAGAAAGTAAAGTAGGTAATAGCGAACTAAAAAAGAAAGAACAGATAGAAAGTAGATTATGGAATGTCATTCCTCGCCCCTCCTTTTCATTCACTTATCAAATACATATCTCATTCCACATTTATACAGTAAGGAAAAAAAAATATATCAAAAATATGTAACTTGGTCAATGGATCATTCTTCATATTATAGATTGTAAATTCTCCTGACTTTTTTGGAATTTCCCTGACTTTCAGCATATTCTAAAACGTTAACACGTTTTCCTGACCAATTTTATTTTCCCTGACTTTTTCCCTGACTTTCCGCTTTACACTGTTCTCTTAAAACATGTAAATATACCAAAGTAAATCATTTTGAAAAACTAGAGTAATGAGAGAGATGGTAGGTCACTAATAGATATAATATATATATTATTATATAATATATATATAAATATATATATAATAATAATATTATATATTATAATATTAATATATATATATATATAATAGGGGCATTTTATAGACCTGAAAAGAATAATAAAGTGAGGAATAATATTAGAGAGTTGCGTGTGGTGTGTTTAATGTTAAGAAGAATGAAATGAAAGTATGTTGAGATGGTGGTCATGTGAAAGGATGAATGATAGCCGGTTGTTAAGCGGATGTAATAAGTGAGGTGGTGTTGGGGAACGGACCGCGAAGAACCGAAGAGGAAGTGGATTGATTCGGTGAAGACTGTCTGAAGGAGAGAAATGTGAATTTGGCAGAGGCGAGAATGGCGGTTTTGTATGGGGCTGTTTGTGGCCCACCTGGGCCCAGGGATGAACCCTACATTGAAGATTTACCATAGGAGGGTCCGTCGCGGTCCATGAATGCTTGGGTAGACTTTTCTGTCTAGACGAGCCTCACTAACATATAATGACAGAAGGGGGGCGGTTAAGCTGGCTTTCTTTCGACGTTTGTCATGTTCTCCTACTGCTTTTCTTTTCCGATGCTTGTACAGCACTTACCACCCAATCTTGGCAAAGAGGAAAGGTGAAGAAAGCAAGAAAGAATATATATTATATAATAAAATATATATATAACTATATATATATAATATATATATATAATATTTATATATATATATATATATATATTATATATAATTAATATATATATTATATAAATATATATATATATATATATATATATTTATGTAGTTAGTTTCACGGAATAGTTGGTGTGTGTGTAGGGCATATCATTTGAGGGACAAGTCTATTGAGTTCACGTTCAAAGAGGTCTAGCAGATCGCTCGAGTCGGCTCTCAGTGTGAAAATACCTCATTGCCATTGGGGCAGTCTTCCCTGTCTTATTGATATGATGTTGTATTTGAACTCGCCCTTGGATGTTCCGCCGTCTTGACGTGCAGTGCTACTCGTGGAAAATACCGCCAGAACGTGCGTGATATATAAAAAAAATGAAATATAACTAGGTGGTAGAAAATGATAGAAATATAGGAAAATGGTAGAAAAAAAAGTCCAGGAGGTAGCTGAGCACATAGAAACCCGGGGGGCAAGGAGGTGGTTGCGGTGGAACGATGTGCGGGGCGTGTGGCACAGTGGGCCCTTGGGGCTAAGACTAAAGACCGACGAACTCTGAAAAACGCTTCTAGTAAACCAACCATTGTATATTTGACCGCACCATAAACACGCGAAAAAAATTCTTAGTGCCAAATAGCAACTAAACAGACTACATTCACAACTAGACTAAAATTCGCCATAAGGGCGAAACACCGCCAACTGCCGAAGTACGCACCGTAATACCTAACGTCCTCACAAAACCCAGCAAAATCCCCAACTCTTTTTTCATCTTTTCTCACCTCTGCCAAACTCTCGTTTTCTCCGAGCATTCCTTTACTGATTCAAATCCGTACTTTTTCTCAGGCTCCGTCAGTCGATTCCAGCAACATCGCCACTATCCACTATAAATCCTTAACCAACGACTACATCTATCCTTTCCAATGGACCAAACCATTCTACGTCATCATTTATTCTCCATTTATCCTTTCTTCACACCGACACAATTTAATACGCTCATAATTCTCATTTTATAGAACTTTCATCCCATAACAACCCATAGATGTCCTCTGAGACTATTGTACCTTAGATCTATACCTCTTATTCCAGAAATTGTCTCACTATATACATTAATACAGGTAAAACATACCCTCCATGTAAAGCCTAGCCTACAAGACTTAAGACTTTCATCCACACGACAATGATTTAAATTGCATCACCCCAATTCCGCATTCCCAATTTCCCTATTACACTCTGAATCAAATCGTCCTATTTCATCCAACATATATCCTAAATATTAAAACCAGACAATAACAAAGTTCAATGTATTTTCCTTCACTGAAGATGTCTCCCTTCAAAAACCATCACTTACTCTTATCTGCGTTTTACTTTCAAACCCTCCTTTTACACACCCTGCCAAATTTCTCTAACAATCCTCTCAAATTCTCTTCAGATTCACCAAAAAACCAAATCATATCCGCATATATAGGTAGGGCACCTCCCACTCTCTCTATTCTAACACCATCTCCTGCACCTCTAATTCTTTCATAACCGCCATTCATATAAAATTGAAATAAACAAGAAGACATAACAATCCCTGCCACTCTGCTATTAAGATTAAACCAAATATTATTATATATATATATATATAGATATATATATAATATTATATTATATATATATAATATATATTAATATATAATTAATATAACTAATATATTATATAGTATATATATATATATAAATATATATTCGGTATGTCAAAATCGGAATCTATGTCTTTGAAAAATTGAGAGAATTATATTACACACATCAAATGACTCAATATGCAGCTGGACGCCAGAATTCCAGTCTGGCTCCAACCCTCAGCCCAGCTCATTTGCGTCGGTACTGTGTAATGTAATCATTACTACTATTTCAAATGTTATTTTCTTCTGTGACTCACCAAATTCAACCTTCTAAGTCCTTTTCTCGGTTTTAAGGGCTCAGACCCCTCCTCCCCCTTGGACGTAGCGACGTGAAACCTCCGGGAAGGCAGGCAGCACCTTCAACAACCACGGTAACCAGTTTTGAAGAAATACGTTAACTAGAAAACCTTTAACAAAAAAATATATATGAGCACGCAGACACCGTCACAAAGGCCTAAAGGGATGCCTTCCGTCCATCGTAATACCAGGAATTCAACCGCATAACTCTCTAAACATAGGGGTGACACCGAATTCAACCTCTAGCGCGTCGAAAAATTAAAAAAGTTGCATACTTGCAACTGAAAAAGGGGGTGGGGCAATGATCTATTACAACTCATACTAATAAGCATCCTAACACTACATACAGTCACACATCGACTTTCCCATACTTATAAATGAGGGGTAGATACAATAATATTAGTGTCATTCTTTGAGCGTAAGAATTTCGGCTAGAAAGGCGTGCGGGGTAACTAACTCATAGAAAGACATCCTAAGACTCGAATACTAACAGCAACGACTCCCCTGTAACCTATAGACAGAGGGTAGCACCAAAGTTAGGGTGTCTGTGACGTGGAGATTGTGGCTAGATAGTGTTGAGAACCGAGCTGTTCTAGCTTCTAGGCCGGGTTCCAAAGAGTGATAATACTTAGTATAAATAGATTATAATATATATATAT
Organism: Trachelipus rathkii; assembly: GCA_015478945.1. NCBI lineage: Eukaryota > Metazoa > Arthropoda > Malacostraca > Isopoda > Trachelipodidae > Trachelipus > Trachelipus rathkii. The sequence goes on from JABUQX010052190.1 coordinate 36,285, forward strand.
ATATATATATAATATAATATATATATAAGAATAGTATAATATATATATAATATATATATATATATATACTAGTTATATAATATATTTATGGACTAACTTAATACGAAAAATCTTGATCTATCAGGTTATCTTGCTAAGCAATCTTTATGATGCTTTTGCTAACTGCTGAATATATAGAGAGTAAACTTCAAACTCTAGAAATACTAAAAGAGTAACCGGGTTCACTTCAATTGCTCTGTGGGATATCTCAGTTCTGGAGGTAAAGTGCAATACTGTCTAATGAAAAAAAAATTATGGCTAATTCTTCAAATCATTATAAACTTTAAATTATTTGTGTCGCTTTTGCGCAACTTTACAGGAGCTGTGTGAATACATTGTGTATTTTCTTTAATATCCTCAAATTATCTCATAGCTTATGTATTCTGCAAGTTCTCAGAACTTAAGTAATAGATGGCGCCAATCTCTAGTCATCTTTTCACATCCATCTAATGCTTGATCATAAAGCATAATTCATGACAATGTACTCAAACAAACTTTGTGACCTTGAATTAGTTATTAATAATATACATATATAATATATATATATATATATTATATATATTATATATATATATATTATATTATATATTATATATAATATTATATATATATATTAATATATATATATAATATATATATATATATATTATATAGTAAAGCAATATCGCTAAGAAGTAATATTTAT
>JABUQX010052192.1:17500-25582 GCA_015478945.1 Trachelipus rathkii
AATTGCCAAAAGAAATGTAGCCGAAAAAAAACCTAGCTGCAAAGAAAAAATTAGGTTTTTCAGACGATAAAGGCGTTTTGTCAGGGGGTAAACCCCTAAAGGCGTTGCGCCCACCGTCGGGAGGGGGAGGGGTCCCCCTCCCGACTCCCCGGTATATATATATATATATATATATATATATATATATATATATATATATATATATATATATATATATATATATATATTAATTATTATTATTATTATTATTATTATTATTATTATTATTATTATTATTATTAGACGCGAAAAAAATACTTCAAAATCAAATCCAATCTCATGTAATGGTTCGTTAGCCCAATGGACGCTGGCTCGTATCTCAGTCCCCGACAGACACTCAATCGTATCCCCGATATGATAATTTTTAACGCATAGGAATTTTTCCTCTATCGAAGTCTTTTGCGTTTGAAATTTTAAAATTATAGTTAATGCTTTCAGAGATATTGTTCGTATTCTCCCGTTTTTATTTTCTATAGAGTTTGTTTATTATTTTTTTCTATTAAATTTAAAGGGTAGTTACAGATTATTAGGTTCTGTTTAATTCTTTTAACATCAAATGATTACCAACCCGAGCACAATTTATGGTCTAAACCAGAAGTATATAGTAGCAATTCAAATGTTAAACATATATATATATATATATATATTATATATATATATATTTTTTTATTTATATGATAATATATATATATTATAATATAATATATATATATATATATATATATATATATATTATATATATTATATATATATCGTATAATATGCAAAATATGTATGCGTCTGAATTTGGAGATAAGCCTGACCCAATATATATATATATATATATATAATATATATATATATATATATAATATAAATATATATATATATATATATATAATATATATATATATATATATATATATATATATATATATAATTATATTATTATTATTATTATTATTATTATTACGCGAGCCCACCTCAAAAAAGACTACGATATATCTTCAACATTATTATTATTATTATTATTATTATTATTATTATTATTATTATTATTATTATTATTATTATTATTATTATTATTATTATTATTATTATTATTATTATTATATTATTATTATTATTATTATTATTATTATTCATTATTATTATTATTATTATTATTATTATTATTATTTTATTACGCGAAACCCTCTCATATATCTTCAACATTATTATTAGACGAAATTTCCATCAATGAAACAACTGCCCAACATAAAGTTCATATCATTTCACTGAGCCGTTAGCACAGTGGAGTACGACGTGAAGTCTTAACTCAGCGATAGAGGGATCGTATCTCGGTGGCGAGAGGCACTGAATCGTATTCGAGATATGATAATTTTTAAAATGTGCGACGTCACACAGCGTGTGACGTCACACAGTGTGCGACGTCACACACAGTGTGTGACGTCGCACAGCATGCGAGAGAGCCACGCGGGCGGTCGAGGCGGGCGGATGAGGCAACGGGCGCGGTCCCCCGCAAGGGGACACCGGGAATGCGCGGGAACCCCGGAAACATTAAGTACGCGTATTAAGTACACTTTCCAAGTGTACTTAATGCACTTCCAAGTGTACTTAACGCGAGCAAAGGGGGGTAGGGGTGTTCTAAGTAGCTCATGAAAGTAAGTAGCTCATATAAGTAAGTAGCTCATGAAAGTAAGTAGCTCCTGTAAGTAAGTAAGCAATGTGCACATGGGTTAGTAGCTCGTGTTGTGTGTGTGTGTGTGTGTGTGTGTGTGTGTGTGTGTGCTCACGCGAATATAGCTCCCCGGGCAAGCCACCCCACAGGGTAAACGACGTACATAGAATGAACCCAAGAGACCCCCCTTGGGAACCCGAAAAAACCCCCACCGTCTTCCTGGAGTACAAGGGGGGCGCCGCCCCCCCCCCCCCCCCATTAATTGGGATTTGTGATGGTTACTACTGGTGATAACAGATTGGCTCCCCTCTTTTTTTCTTCTTTATTATAATTGAAAAACTTTACTTGAAAGCTATAAATTGGAGAATCAAATGCAAACCGCATTTATTTATGTTTTTATGATCAAATTGCCTTTTTTTTTTTTTCATTTTATTTGCATTCTTTTACTTTTATTTTAAGCGTGCAAAGCAAACCTATGAATTTCTAGAAAAGAAGGGGAAGGCAAAGCTTTCTATGAGACATATTTACAGATACGAGGAAGATTTCCAAATTCATAAATTTGTCGAAGAGGCCCAACAAATTTACATAAATTTGCATGAAGCACTTATGAGGTAAATATTTATTTATTTATTTATTTATTTATTAGAACATTTAGACACAGATTCCTCCACCTGTATAGATATCTCCTTTTGCTCCCTTCTCTTATGAATCGCTTCACTTCACATGGGGTCCCGCTTGTATGGCAGCTATCATTACCTGATTACCTCACTCGAACTCACACCAAGCCTACTGTTAGAACTTTATTCCCGCTGGCACTATTACCGAGCGGAGTGGGACCCTTTTTATCAGGCCCCAGTCATCCCACTTTAACTCTTCAATGAGCGGTTTCTGACCATTGACGTGGCCTTTTAACTTCTAGCAAGTTATCATCACAGCAGCAGAAACTTGCATCCCTCGATCCTCCGCGAGTAGGCTTTCAGCAACCCCTTAATGGTCCAAAGAGTGTGCGTGCACAAGAACTGGGTAAAGGAAGCACTCCACAGGCAATATAAACGGAGCCGCACCACCTCAAATATGATATATATTATATATTAATATATACCTATTATATATATATATATAATATATTATTATATATATATATATATAATAGTATAAATATATATATATACTAATACTATATATATATTTATATTATTACTATTATTATCGCAGCCATAGTCCAACTTCGATTGGATTAGGGCATGTGGAGACGTAACGCCGAAAGGCTCTTTCCAATCAAAGCTCCCCAGGTTTTGAGCGTTCAGATGGACCTCAATAGGTCAAGCGCCGCATGACAACATCGCTTTCAGTTGCCAGTTGCTTAATGTGCTGTGCGTATGTCAAGGTGGTTCATCCAGTATAAGGATCACATCAGAAGAATTGATGAACCATATAAAGGTTAGGTTTGAAACGCAGTGAAAGGTGTGGCCATATATAATTACTTATATATAATATCCTATATATATATTATACTATATATATATATATATAATATATATATAGTACTAACTAATATATATATATACTATGTCTCTTATATATACATATATATAATATATTATATATATAAATACTATTATATATGAAAATTGATTGTTTGTTGTTTAAAACTATTTATTGATTTATTATTTTATAAATATATATATATATATATATATATTATATATATATATATATATATATATATAAATATAATATATATATATATATATATATATATATATATATATATAATACGGTATAGTATATATATATAATATATATATATATATATATATATATATATATATATATATTATATTATATTTTATATATATATATATATATAGGAATAACTACCTCATATATATATATATATACGTATATATATATAATATATATATTATTATAATACTTATATATATATATATATATATAAATATATATATATATATATAATATATACACCATATATATATATATACTATAAATATATATATATATATATATATATATATATTGATTTAGTGTTGGTGAAGAAGGAGATGTTGAAGTATGTGTTGGATGTTAAATCAGTTAGGGTTTTAGGAATGGGATTATCGCGATCATTATGCCTTGTTCATGTTAAAATCTAAGTTAGTGGAGGCTTGGATGGAGAGGAAGGTGATACAAAAGGGTAGGTAAAAATTAAGAGTGAGAAGTTAAGTGAGCCAAGACAATAAGGATAAGTGTATGTGAAAGAGCGCTCGCTAGTAAAACGTTGAATGTGAACAAAGTTGATACTGAACAAATCTGGGCAAATGAAAGAAGCCAATTGTTATAGTGAACAAAGGAAGTATGCTGGGATGTGCTATAAAGTAGAAAGTAAAGATGTTCACAGTGAATGGGGAATGAAAAGTGATAAATTAGCGTTAAAGGTAAAAAAGAAAAGCGTGGTATTGAATGACTAAAGCAAATGAAATGAAAGACTCAAAAGGAAAGATGGCTTGGATTATTATAAGTAGGGAAAAAAGAATACTAAAAAGGTGTATACGTAGGAGAAAAAACAAGAGGTAAATGAGGACAGTGTGGAAGGAGGATGATATGAGGACTTACTGAAGGGAAATAGGAAGCTTCTTCTGGAAGGAGAGCGCGAAAGGTTAAGATGAGAATAAGGGGAATCTGCTTTAGAATATATGGAATAAGGGATGGTGCTTTTAACGAAATGGAATGGGTGTGAGATGGAGTGTGGAAGAACACTTTCGAAAATCTGCACAATATTAACAAGTAATGAAGAGGTGATAGTGTATGTGTGTGGGTTTGATGGTTGCAAGAAGGAATAGTATTTTGGGGATGAGGTCTATTAGGTTAAGGAGGAGGTACCATGGGTAGAGGTGAAAAGTTTGAAGAATGGTAATCTGCAGGTATAGATGAAATTACTGCTGAAATGATCAAGAACGGAGGCGAGAATGGTGATTGATTTGGATGTGGACAGTTGTGTAATCAAAGCGTTTATAGAGTATAGTTCCAAGGATTGGAGGAGAGCGGTAATAGTACCTTATATAAGGGTAAGGGAGAAAAAGGCGGAACTGCTAGAAATGATAGGGTAATAAGTTTATTGTAGTGTGTAGGGGAAGGTATATTGCAGTATTTTGGTCGAAAGAGTGCCTCGAGTGATTGAAGGACTGAATGGTGAAGAACAAGGTGCGTTAGGAGTGGTAGAGAGTTGATCAAATCTTTACATTGAAACAAATGATTGAAGAAAATGAGGGAGAAGAAGAATAAATGATTTAGTTTTATGGCGATTGCAACAGTGTATGATAGAGTTTAGGGAAGTTTATGGCAGTTTTAGAATATGGTGTTGGTGGTAGGCTTCTGCAATGGGGGGGGGGGCGGGGGGGCACTTGTCCGTATGACGATAGTGAAAGCGTGTGTAAGAATTAAATGGTGTCAATGGTGATTGGTTGAAGGATTAATAGCGGAGTAAGACCGGGTTGTGTTATGTCTCTTTGGTTATTCATTTGTATATGGGATGGGGTGATGAAAAGAAATTCGAGGGGAGGCAGGATAATGGTGTTTAGAATGATGGAGAATGGAGATGAAGTGGAGGGTTTGCCTACCTATTATATGCGATTATTGCTTCTGTGCTGGCGAATCTGAAGAGAGTTTGAGAGGATGTGTAAAAGGAGGCGTGTGTAAAAGGAGGGGCTTAAAAGTAAACGTGGATAAGTAGTAAGGTTAGTTCGTGAGTGCAGCGACAGTCCTCAAGTGTGAAGTTATGTAGATGGATTGACAGTGGCAAGCAAGTGCCCTCTGAAAGTTTAAATATTTAGAGGTATTAATGTTTGGATGAGAAGGGGAACGACGACGCAGAGTGTAATAGCGAAAGTTGTGAATGCAGGAAAGGTGGCTGGTTGCAATTAAATCGTTGGGTGAATGTAAAGGGACTTAAGTCTTGAGTGAATGCTAGCGGCTCTACATTCGAGGGGTATGTTGTACCTGTGTTTAATTGTATAGTAGTGAGACTATGGTCTGGAATAAGAAGTATAGATCTAAAGTTCATGTGTTCAGATGACAATCTTAGGGGTGTGGCTAGTGTGATAAAGATGATTAAAATGAGGAATGCAATTATTAGAGAAGGAATGTTGGTGTGAAAGAAAGGGGTAATAAGAATCAAATGAAAGTATGTTGAGATGGTTTGGTCATTATGGAAGGGATGAATGATAGTCGGTTGGTTTAAGCGGCATGTATAGTGCGCGAGTGTTGTCTGGCGAAGCGACCGGCTGTGAGGACCGGAAAGAAAAGTGATTGCACGTCAGTAAACGAATGTTTGAAGGAGAGAATGTGATGTTTGCGTAGAGGCCGAGAAGAAAAGGTGTATATCAGAGTGAATGGCGGGATGTGAGGGGGTATGGTTGTGGCCCACCTGGCCAAAGCGGATGAACCCTTACATACGCATCTAACATATGAGGGTCCATCGCTTTCTCAGGGGGGCTCTTAGGGGGGGTTTTATGAATCCGCTGGAGAGCGCATAATTAATTCTGGTACTGGAGGGCGGCGGTCAGGCTGCGTCGTCGTTTCGACTTATGTCATTTTCTTCTACTGCTTTCTTTTCCGATGCTCGTTACGCACCTTACTCCCATTCTTGGAAAAATAGAAGGAGCTATAAAGAAGAAAGAATATATATATATATATATATAATAATATATATATATATATATATATATATATATATATATATATATATATATATATATATATATATATATATATATATATACTATATACTATAATATATAGTATAATAATATATATATGATATTATATATATATATATATTATATATATATATATATATAAACTACCTTTTAACGTGCTTTATCCCCTATGCAAGGGGGTAACACTGCCAGGAAATCGAACTTTAAGGCCGGCTATCCCAAACCAGCGCCACCAACGTGTTCACTATATTATTATATAATATATATATATGCCACCTATATATATATATATATATATATATAATATATATATAATATATATATATATATATATATATATATATATAATATATATATAGATATATACATTATATATATATTATAAAATAAGTAAATAAATAAAATATTTAATATAAGTATCAATTATATATATATATTATATATATATATATATATATATTTATATATTATATATATAATATATAATATATATATATACTATATATATATATATATATATATATATATATATATGCCACCATTCCTCTTTCACCTAACCTAATATATGCGTTCATCCATTCCTGGTGTTGTGAATCCTTATACTGATGACCACCTGACATACGCACAGCACATTAAGCAAACTGGCAACTGAAAGCGATTTGTCATCTGCGCTTGACCTATTGAGTCATCTGACCCAAAAACCTGGCGCTGATTGCAAGACCCTTTCATCTTTAACGTCTCCACATCCGCCCTAAAATCCAATCGAAAGTTGGGACCTATGGCTGCGTTATATACAGTCAAGGCCTCCCAACCTCCACCTTCAACCTGTTAGGGACTCTAATCCAAAACGAGGCTATCGTTTCTCCGCCTTGAAGCCTTCCCCTCCCTCGGGTAATTCTCCAAGTTGAGGGCCGATGTAATGCCGCTCTTCCCCTTGAAGGGAATATATGGCACAAGTTATTCTTCGCTTTCAAAACCCAATAGCGTTTGACTGACACCGATGCTATTAGAGGCACCTCAGAATGTCCCTCTTAATCTGGCCTCAAGTGCCAAACACAGTTGTAGCCATTCTTAACTTCCTCTTAACATTCCTTTTCACCGCAAAGTGCTTGCCGTTTTTTTTACCTGACGAAGAGTATATATCTGGCTATTACCAGCCCCCTCTATTTGGCTGGTTCCTGTCATCTCTTCCAATTTCAAGCCACACTGCTGTCTTGTTAAAAGGCATTATTCTTTTCTCACTCTACCATACTCTTTTTCCCCCCTCTTCATGCTTCAATTTTACTGCAGAACTAATGGCTTAATGATTGCCCTCTCTTGAATTTTATTCCCTTAACCAAGACCACCCTTATTGTCATTTGTTCTGACTCGCTCAGTGCGTAATCCGCCGTACAACAATTTCTTCAGCTGCTCCACTCTTGCAAGAAACAAATTACACTATGTTGGACCTCCTCTCATGTAGGGATGATTTTCAATGAACACCGCTGACAGAGAGTTCAGATTGGCCTCTTCTGCTGTTTTCTTTTTTCTTTTTTCGGAAACAGAATAGGCGAAGGTAAAAATAAACGAAAATAGAAAATTTTACTATCGCCTAGAGACTCCGCCTTTGGCTCTTCAACCTTCCGGTTAAAATCACTCCGGTGTATTCACTAATTATTACTTATT
>JABUQX010052193.1:0-10000 GCA_015478945.1 Trachelipus rathkii
AGAGAGATTATGACAACAGCAAGCAACACGACTTTATAAAAAATAGTAATTAGTAAATATGGTGTATCGGGCCTAGTAAAGTGACTTGTCTTTTTTCTTAAAATGAACAGTTATTACGAAATACTTATATTATAGGATTTTAAAATATATTATAAGTGTAAAATTTTACAGGGTTATATATAACAATACTATTAGTTACTATTATTTTCCCTTGCATTACTAATGGTTTATTGCAGTATATGGTGTGATTGAATTTACGTTGGAATGATCTTGCCGGTATAAAAAGACCAAAATGTCTCGCCTGTGTACTAAAATGTATATTAAGACTATAAATCTAGCGGTACAATATAAGCTCGTGTGAGAGAGATGCGTTCCACTTAGCGGTCTATAGTCATTTATATAGTAAATTAAAAATACTCGGTTATTACCTATTCCACGGATCGAGTCGACTAAGCAGAGTAGATAAGTTAATCTACGCGGTGGTCGCATGTCTTCGAGGGCGTATAAGAGGAGACCAGAGTTTAGCCGCCGATGGAGTTAATAATATAAATATACTTCTTAAATCTACGTTAATGTGCTATTTGTGTGGTGTGAGTAACGTTGTTGTGTGCGGTGAACGCTCATTTGAGTGATGAAGTAGAGTCATACCATATATAGAATGAACATCTACATCTTCAAATTTATGCTATATATAGTAATATTGAATAATAGTAAGCGATATAATCGAAGCCACTTCACAGTGCAGACTGTTTTAATTAAGTCTATAAAACTAAATAAATAGTATGGGAAGATTAATAAAGAAGCTCTGTTGTTAAATTTCAGTTATATTAAATATTAAAAATTTGATCTAATTAAACTAATCACATCCAAAAGGAGATTTATGTATATTCATTTCTATATTCAAATAGATAATTCAGTTTTTATTTTACAATTATATTAAACTAGCAAAGTTATATATAACATCTATCTATATATCGAGATTAAAAATTTATACGTATTAAGATTTTAATGCAAGCCATTGATTAGCAGGTTGGGAAGGAATCAAGAAACGTCTTTACCGAACTGCTAAATATTCAGAGGATTACGCGCTGGAGTCTCTTCGTTTAGCAATCAAAACTAACCGCTCTTTTTTTAAGTCTGATTGGCACTATCCAAAACACTGCTACGTTCTTGGATTAGCTCAAACATTATAAAATTGAGGGTTCAATCAATATCAAAAGTATAATAGATTTACTAGCTAATTTAAAATATTGCAACCATAAATTTTAATGAATTATTCTCTTTCTGCCTGGCTTATACACTAGCCTCATATCGTAGGTACAGCATATTACCAATAAAATAAATATTATTCAAAGCAATGTAATAATATTAATACAAGTAATAATAATACTATTCACTGGAATAATAGCAGTATAGCCTGAGATCATTAGCCTATCAACTAATCGTACACATAATACCATCCAGCAACACCTACATACAGAAATCAACAAACAACCAGAGATAATAAATAAATATAATAATTAAATAAAATAAAATAATAGTATAATATAAATAAAAAAAAAATATTTAAGATAATAGATAATTATAATATAATAATAAAAACAGTAATAATAATAATAAAGTATATTATATAGTAATATGAAATATTAATAATAATTATATAATAAATAAATTTATGAATGTATAATATAAGTAATAATGAATAAAGATGAATAATAAAATAATAGATATATAATATATATATATTAGTATATTTTAATTATTATATATTATTTTAAATATAAATTATAATTTAACTAGTTATTAAGTTAGATGATTTAATTATATTATTATGATATTATTAAATATATAAAATATTATATTAATATTAATTATATTAATTATTATATTTAAATAAGCACTTGACCCCTCCTCTAGAAGGTACTATTATGATTATATATACCCTCTAGCTTGAGTGCTGTCCTTATCCTTTAGGGGTGTTCCTTTATCCTTTAGTGGGTATTAAATGGGTTAAAGGCCAATTACTAGGAGAAAAGTAATAAAACCTCTCTGAAAAAAATACATAATAGGAATAAAAAATATAATAATTATAATACATATAATAATGGATAACTAATATATATAATTAGAAAACAAATATATAATGGTTCTTTATTTTTATGAAAAAGCGTAATTAATAGATAAAATGCCGAGAGAGCAAAAGAATATTTTTTAACTAGATTTTTTAATAATGTATTAAAAAAAATGAATAAAGTATAAATATATAATGAATTAATTATATAAGTATATAATATATTATAATAATAAATAAATATATATAAATTATAATATAATAATTAAAAATAATTAGTATATAACATAATATATATATATCTAATAATTATTAATAAAACAATAAGAATTAAATGATAATAATATAAATATGGAGAATTATAACATAATAATAAATATATACTATATAACAACATTATAAGTAAATCATAAATATATAATAGATTATTAGATGTTAAAATAAATTAATAATTTGATAATATAAATAGCTAAAATAAAAATATAAAATAGATATAATAAAATAATATGATTTTAGTAATTAATAATAAAGTTAGAATAATAATATATTTAAATATGAATATATACATACATGAATCAGATTTTAAATAATATAAGTAATTATATATAGTAATTATAATTAAATAAAAAATAGTAAGTAAATAAATAATAGATAAATATAATAATAATGAATCAATAAACTATAGATAATAAAAGTAATAATAATAATAATAAATAATATCAGTTAATATTAAAGATAAATAATAATATATATATTCAATAATAAAATAATAATAAGTTGATATATATTTTATTTAATTATTATTTAAGTATTTTATAATTAATGAATAAACTATAACTGACAAATGAACTTGCAGACATATTATCCATAATTTATCTCAAAAAAGTGATAAATATGCTATCTAAATATATTACATTATTATAATGAGAAATTAACACCTTCACAGAAAAGGATCTTCATATTACAATAGTAGATAAATATGGTATAATTAAATAAATTATATTAAATTATATATAGTATTTATATGAGTATCTATATAATAATCAAACAACATCTATTAAAAAAGTCCAATTGAATTCCTAAGAATACGATTTCGATCGAAGCTTTCATAATATGTAGTTATATTTCCTAAAGTGATCGTGGACAATACGTATGATCACTAAAGTAAACAATAAATTATTCTTATATATTAAATAACGAGTATTCTTTAAATTAAGTTACTTAATCTGATGAACAATGAAAGTCAAAAGTAAATAGAAGATGATTACAGAATAGATTAGTTTTTCACACTATTATCACGATATGTATTTTTTTAGATATATTTGAGGCTAATATTTTTAGACTCACCATCTGTATATATATTTCACTAAATATATATTAATTATAAAAATAGGTTATGCGTCGATTTACAATTACAGATTTCATAAAATATAGAATAAAGTGGCGATGAATCGGTACCAATGATATTATAACATCTAGGATAATATATCAAAATTAGAGTAATAAGGGGAAATCATTCCTTAATCTGAAAATCAATTTCAACTGTATGTAACTGTTCACGTTTGAGGACACCTTATATATGATTTCTCAAGACACGTTTATTATTACTGTATGCTAGCACAATTTAATTCACAGTCTCATAAATGAGTAATTATTCATTTGATATCTACCCAAGTCCAAAAGCCAAGTTGTAGGTTATCAAGACTATGGATATAAAATTAATATTAAGAACATAGGACAGCGAGAGTATTCACTAAAATTTAGGAGGGAATGTACATCATAATTTTCTTACGAATAAAATATTAAATTCATATAATCACATATATCTAATTACTCCTCCTACTTTTTCTTTCAAATCATATCATATAGAAGATATAATAAGTATTCATCAAGTCAAATAATGTAAATATATGCGTAATATAGTTTATTAAATAATTTGTACATAATATCTATACTTTATTGTAACGCATTTAATAATACAAGATTTCCTATCTAATGAATAGATTGTAGAGTGAGTAAATTAACTATAATACACATTACGTATATCACTTAAAAAATTACAAAGATCAACAGTTATACTTAAGAAAAGTATTACTCACCCAGCTTGAAAATTTGTTAGGTTAGCGTTCGTTCAACTTATAATGACATTTGAAATAAATTCATATATATCTTATGATCTAAAAATCTAATTATATTATTATATAATAAATAGTATATATATAGGTATATATATATATTATTATATATTTTAATTATAATATAATATAGTATATATTTTTTATATACCGGTAATGTATGTATATATATACTAATAGTTAGTGATATTCAGACTATATATATATATATATATATATTATATAAGATTAGATTCATACAGTAATTATGTAGTAATATTATTATAATATAGTATAATATTAAATATAAGTATATACATATTATATTATAATATATATATTATATAGTATAGATTATATATCATATATACTACTATTATAGTATAATAACGTGTCATTTTGTCTATATATAAGCACAGTTTATCGTTAGATAATAAGATTCTCAACCAAATCGTAATATATAATATACGGAAATAATAAAAAGTTCCCAGACTTGAGCGCCTAAGTGTATTATACATACTCATGCCTATCCTAACATACTATTGTGAATAGATGAATAACATATAACTTTATTCAACTTATTAGACATATATAATCTATTCTGTTATTTTGAGAAATATATATAAACCATTATATTATATAATATAATCAGAATAAATACATAGAGAGTGCAGCACACTAATGAGTCATTTTATAGTTTGACAAATATTTGTATTTTTGTCAATTGTGTCGAAAATGCTTTTGGATATAAATTAACAAGAAAGTGATATACAAACCAACATAGTTTTCTAATCTACCGAACTAAGAAGCCCATCACCTAAGCAACAAGCAAATAGTGTTCCCTTGTCTCTGTTCGCAAAACTATCCCTCCCCTATTCAGAAAACTTATCCTCCATCATAAATACATATTTTGTATACAAATAAAATAAAATTACTTAATGTAAAATATCAGTTAAAACGCTGTATTTATGATATAAGGCTCTCCGTTCATCAGAACAGTCCGGAAATTTTGTGAAGAGAAGCAACAGGAGGCCGTCAAGAATACTTGGACACTACTAGATACTAAAATTAAAAGACACTAATAAAGCTGGATACGAAACTATCCCAATTTTAGAAAAATTAATCTTCAATTTAGATACTATATAAAATAATCGCTTAATTTTATGATTAAAACTCACAAGAGGAATTCATGAATCGCCGTGTATTTTTTAACTCTTAAGATCATTCTTTCCGAACATCTATAACTATTTCATTAGCACTCATGCTGAGAATCTGGTAGATATATATATTCGACAATTTCGGGAGTAATACTACGGAAAGAGATCACAAAGTAATTATTATTATTAAGCCTTTAAGAATATACACACTGTTGTCATGGCAAACCGTAAAAGAAAAACCTTTACATTCTTATTTGTCGTATAACTTTTTGGTAAATCAAATTAAGTGAATGTTTTCATTGACTAGTGTTTGCAAATTTCCGGAAAGAAACCTTTTCTTTTAAATAGCATACAATGTAGGATATTAAGGAGTATAAAAAACTTAATTAATATTAATGATCTTGAGGGACGGAAGCCTCAAAAGTATATAGAATTAATATATATCCACAACACTTCAACACGGACACCGAACCAGGTGCAACGAAAAACTGAATTATACTATACGTAGCTTATAGTTTTGGGCTGAGTTACGCTCTACTTACCTAAACTGAATACTAACCTAGAGCTCGATGTTCTCGGTGCTAGTATGAGCATCCTCACATTTATTCTCTTATAGTGAGACTCTATAACGAGCTCAGACTCCCAGAGACGTAAATGTTCTAATATCTTATATATCTCAATTAGATTGTCAATAAAAATATAACTAAATTCAAGAGTATTTCTCTTCGGGATTAACATGTGATATATTATTTTTAACAGCTTTCTAATTATATATAATAAGAGTATGCAGAAGAAGAGTAACACCTAAATAAAGTAAAAATCTTATGATAGATTTTATACACATCATAATGAAAATGAAGAGACTTGAGAGTGATTGCTGCTCTAAAAAGAGAAAATGTAAGTTATATAGAAGCACGCTAATGTTCATAAGAGGAGAGTACACCAGATTTTTGGGTATAACACATGACTGGCGGTAGTCAAAACAGCCTCATCAGTTCCCAGAAACGAGCACTGTCACAAGATTTTAAGTATCTGTGGAGGGCCAGATCGCTCGCTCACTTATGAGCATTCTTAACCGTCCCTAAGACATCACTTCAGCTCTCTAGACAGGGTCATCTATACTACTATTAGTGGGAATTTTCTTGGGGGTTTCGCGTGCACATGCTAAATGTCTCCTTTAGTGCCATTCCGAGTTCTCATGGATAAAGAAATCTGGTGGCGTCTCGTCACATAACATTAATAGATGCAAATTTTACGTTGCCTTCTTTGCTCACTACTAACTCAGTAATTCTAATGTGCCGGTGAAACTACGATCGATACTCAGCTCACACTCCGTGTAATCCGCAAGAGCGTTTGTCGCTCGAGATCTAAAAATCGCACAATTGTCATGCGATTATATAAGTCGTAGATGGAGTTATATGTTTATGATTCTCTCACCGAAACCTAAGAAATGATATACTCATTCCGGAGCCACAGGTATGAGGACAGAGAAGGACAGATGGTAGAAACACTGAGATATAGGGATGTGTAAGAAATTTAAATACTGAGAACCTTCTATCCAGTTTTTTAATAATTAAGTTGTTATGATGTGTCAAAACTATTTGTAAAACGTCTGGGTTAAATCTGGTAGGGTTTTAGCCCTTACTCATAGCTGTTCATCTTGGAATATTGAGCACATATAACATAGTATGAAAATTACAAAATGACATAGGATTAATCGAATAAGACAAGATTAGGTGGAGCAATAATAAAATTGAGATAGTAATAAATTTAATTATTACAAAGAGTGATAAAATGGTTGGTAATATAATAATTATATTAATAAAACTTTTTATTTATGATATTGAAAAATTGATTAAACAAAACTGAAATATTATTTATGAATAATCAGGGTAATTTGGGCGGTAAGTTAATATTTAAAAAGGGTAATCGGGGTTTGCAAAATGATAAATAACGTTTATCAAACTTTTTTTTAATTTATTTTCTTTATTTTTTAATTTTTGGGCTAACCTATCCCTTCATTTGTTTTTCTTCAGTGCATCTTGGTATGCAATATCAAACAAAAGGAGTCCAAAAGAGCGGAATCTTTGTTTATCAATTTTTTTTTGGTTTCGTTAGAAGCTTCTTTTCTTCAATGTAAATGAACTCTTTATAAATTTCACAGCCTATAATTAATGGTTTCATGTGTAAATGATGCAAGAGGAATTTGGAGGCAAGATAAAATTGAATGATCTACGAAAAATATTCTTTTGTTGCGCGGTTTAAATTTACTTTATTCTTTTATAATTTTCAGTTTTCCTTAGTCAGCATCTATATTATGTTATTAATATTACTTATGACTGGTCTTAGCATTATTACCTATTATTATTCATTATGATTATTGATAATTATTAATTATTTTTATTATTGATTATATATATAAATTATATTATTCATATTATAATTAGTATTAATTATATTGTAAATGAACCTTTTTCCAGAGTCCAATAACGTTCCTAAAAAGGAGCAATTATTTCAAGGTATTCTATAGCTATTGCGATGCACATAATAAATGTGGAATATTGGTAGTAAGAATATCTTTTGTTGGCCTTTAATTACTGAATGTTCTTTTGAAATTCGTTACAGGACGGTCTGAAATCTTGTTATATTAATAATTTTATTTTATTCTTAGTTATTATTATTAATTATTAATTATTTATTATGTTAATTATTATTATTGGGTATTTATATGACTTATTTATATTATTATTATTCAGTTATTATTATTATTATTATATTTATACTATATTATTATTGAATTAGTTTATTATTATATTATTATTATTGATTATTGCAAATTTATCAAAATCTAATATTATTATTGATATTCGATTATTATTATATTATTACTTATTATTATTATATATATTATTTTTATTCATTAAAAAGATTTGTTTTTAAGTATAATTACTAATTTGGGGTGTTAACATTCTTACAGTTTTATATTATTATTATTATATTATTAATTATTTATTATTATTAATTTTATTATTATTATTAATTAATGTTATTATTATTATTAATTATTGAATTATTTATTATTATATTATATTATTATTATCTATTATACTTATTATTATATTATTATTTTATTAGTTGATTATTTATTTATTTATTTTACTTATTATTATTATCTCTTATTATTATAATATTTATTATCTTATTATTATTATTGTATTATTATGTATTATTATCATATTAGTAATTATTATTATTATGTATTATTATTATTATTTGATATATTATTTATTATTATTACTTATTATTATTGATTATTATGTAGTTATTATTATTATTTTTATTAATTATTATATTATTATTATTTAAATTATTATTTTATTATGGATATTATATTATTGATTATTATTATTGATTGATTTTTTTTATTATTATTATATTATAGTAACTTATTATTATTATTATTATTATTATTAATTTTGTTATTATTTATGTAATTATTATTATTTATTTATATTGTATTGATTATATTCTATATGTATAATTATTATTAACTAATTATTAGTTAAAGATTATATTTATAGATTATGAAATTGTTATTAGTTTTTATTATTATAGTTATTCCTATTATTATTATATTATATTATCTTATCATTCTTTATTATTATTAATTAGTAGTATTATTATTATAAAGCTCTCTCTCTCCTCTTCCTCTCCGTCTCTTCTTCGCATCTCGCCTCTCGGTCTCTCGTCTTCTCGTCTCATCTCTCTCTCTCTTCTTCCATCTCTTCTTCTCGTCGTCTCTCTCTCTCTCTCTCTCTCGTCTCTTTGGCTATCATTCTCTAATATTCTTCTCGGTAATTAAAAAAAATAATACATGAATAATAAGAAAATCAATAATAATAAATAATAATATATATAATGATATTAATAATAATAAAGTAATAATATGATATAATATCGTAATTGAAAAAGGTATTGGTTGGCTAGAAATTAAACTTTATCCAGCGTGTATTTTTTATTTATTACTTTTTTTTAAATTTGCCTTGACTTCGCCAACTATTTTTTACTTTTCATGTCAATTAATTAAGCGCTTACATAATGCTCCCAGACTAATATGTCTGAATCTTTTATCAATTTGTTTTTGGGTGGTTGGTGAACGTGTCTTCGATAATCAATGCGTAAGACGAAACTCCTTAAAATTCAAGCCCTAAAAAGAAAGAGCAATGTATTTCAATAGTTGTTCTAGCTTATATGAATGCAAAAAAAAAGAGATATTAAGAAGAATTATTTTTTGGATTTGGTGCTTGTTAGAAATTTAACTTATCTTTAATTCGAGTTTTCTATGTCAGACGGTCTGGAAATTCCATTATATATTAATATTATTATTAAATTAATTATTATGAATTTATTATTAATTATATTATTTTGATTATTATTAATATTATTAATTATCATTATTATTATATATTATTATATTCTAAGATATTTATTATTATTATTAATATTGATTATTGTTAGTTTATATTAATTATATTTTAGTTATATTATGTTATTAATGTCTTCAAATTATATTATTATATATATTGATGAAAGTAATTGGGTTATTCTTATATATATTATTTATTATTTGATGAGGAGGGATTGCACAACCCTATTCA
>JABUQX010052193.1:15000-30889 GCA_015478945.1 Trachelipus rathkii
TAACTCGCCAACTCTATGTAAGGGTGGACCGAACATATGTGTTCTCCTACCCGTACTAAATGCATACTTAAATCCCCTCATACTCGGCAATAAGAGACCATTCACACTCTAAAGATCACACATTTATAATAACTCCAATGATTCAATATTGTCACAAGCAAAACCTACAACCAACCTACACATTTTGGAGACATCTATAAACTATCCCAACACCAAACCGTTATTTGAATACGCAGTGGTCATATTAAGTTGCTTCTCTTTTACCATCCAAACGGTCTATAATAGCATTGCCCTAACATCTTACAATGTGTTAATATAATATATGCCTTTGGCTCTTTATTAATATAATTGATGTTTGGTTTATTGAAGTTATCCCTCTTTGTGTTTTTTGAAATATTTTTTGACTTTAATATATCTAACTAAAAGTTTAAGCTAAACATGTACCTTATTGTCGCTTTGATTTAAGTCGCTTTCACATTTATAAATCTTAATATCACCATCGTTGAATGATTAATGTAATAATTAGTAAAATTGTGTATTTTACTCCATATTATATATTTAAGTTCTTTACACTCAAATTTTTTGATTATAATTGTTTATTTTCTATATATAATTTATAGACTGATGATGAAACTGTTGTTTTTCCGACAACGTCATCTATAATAAAGTTTCTCATGCGAGGCCTTGTGCTGCTTTCTTTATTCTCAAAATTAAAATTCCCAGAGACAAGAATGGATTAGACACACACACACACACACACAACACACACACACACACACAACACACACACCCACACACACACACACAACACACAACACATATATAATATATTTATTATATATAATACAATATATATATATAATATAATATAATATATTATATAATATATATATATATATAATATATGATATAATATATATTATATATTTCTTGTATATACATTTCAAAAGTCGTCAAACATTTGTTCCATCGGGGACCCGACCCTTGATATGGAATTTAGAACGTGAATTTTACCTTTGACACCATCGATTTGCCTCCCTTTAGGGGGTCTCTCTCTCTCTCTCTCTCTCTCTCTCTCTCTCTCTCTCTCTTCCTCTCTCTTCTCTCTCTCTCTCTCTCTCTCTCTCTCTCTCTCCTCTCTCTCTCTCTGATATGCTGTATACATTATAACGCTTCTCGCAGACAGAATGCCGCTATCCATCTGAGTTTCCTCCCAAAGGAAAGACTTGTACTTCTGCCTCCATTCTATTCTTGCTAGTGTTTGCTTTTGAACTTAACTTTCTTTTAATGTTACGAAATGTGCGTAACACTATTTCTCAAACTTCCCGTGTAAAATTTGAAGCGAATTTGAGAGATATTTTTTTTTTTTTTTTTAATCAAAATTGATTATTTTGAGTATATATTATCGAAATAAGATGAGAAGGATAGATTTTTCCTTTAGTCTCTACCCTTCGCAAATTATACAAGAGGCAATGCCTCCTTTGCCTTCCATGGAAAACTTCCTACTAATATATAGTATATATATATATAATATTATATAAATATATATATATATATATATATATATACTAATTATTAATATATATAATATATTATACTAATATATAATATATATATATATGTATATATATTCAGAACTAATATATAATACAACTTATATATATATATATATAATTATATATATATATTATATATAATATATATATAGTATATATATATATAACTTATATATTATAATATTTATATATATTAAATAATATATATATAATATATATATATATATATATATATATTAAACTTTTACATGCTCCGTAAATGTAAATACCTCTGAACTGATGAAAATAAAAGGTACCTCGTTATCTTCCCTGAGTGTCCCCCAAAACACACACAATCTCGCCATGAAAGAATAAAGTGATGTGCGTGAATTCTTGTGATAGACACGCTATATACGTTCTGAAGTTAAGAGGAGGAAAAAACGGGAAATTGGTGTCAACTTTTCTTATCAATTTTCTTTGGAAAAGCCTCGATAGTCGCTCTTCTCTCAAGGGAGACTTCATTTAAACTTCTCTGTCTCTCGCCTATAGCCTTTCTTCTTTTTGTTTTTTTCTTTTTTTTGTTTTTGTCCCTTTTTTTCTCCATATTTTCTATTTTTTAGGTCTTACCCTTCCATCTGCGACAGACTCGAGAAAATCTTCGTAATAAATCGTTTCTATCCAAAGTCTCCTTAGACAGAATCTCTCTTATAGTCTTTCGAAAGCATTTTGGCACAATAGATGAATCGACAAAATCAAAGTCAGGCTTTTAGTCTTGATTATTCAATACGCTAAATCCATTTACTTTGATCCTTTCGTAAAGCAATAAGCAATATTGGTATGCTGAAAATAGCCTCGGAGCTCTGTTTGAATGCTAATAATCGTGCACGTTGTTGGAAAATGAAATATTGAAAGCCACTTTGCCTTAAAATCGGCAAAGCTATTCACCACAAACCTTCGAATTAATTGGGTGCGATAACCTTATATAAAAGGAAATTGGAGAATAATAGGGCAAATTATCCTTCAAAACAAATACTTCCAATGCTAATTAGAGAAAAGGAATCTACTTTGCAAAGAAGAAAAATAAACAAAGTAAAAGCCGAAATTATGAAAAACGAATTCCAATTGTTTACATTGAATTTCTGTATTTTGAAAGATAATAATTTTCTAAACTTTCACAAAAGAGATATAAATACACAAACTACACACTGAAAATCAATAAATAATAATGCAAGCGATATCAGGTGCTTTAAAGAGCCAAATTTAAAGCACGTCATTACTTTAAATAATAACCGCATTTACCTATGCAAACAGCAACAACACAGACAACAACCAACAAACAACAGACTCAACCTTACTACCTACGTTAGGTAATGAACCCTAAATTGGACACAACATTCTAGTATCGGAAAACGATGGCTTACTCCAATTTTAACTTTCACATATGGAACATTCACGACTAACAAGAATATAAAGTATCAGGAACGGATATTACAAAAGTTAATAGATTTGAAAAAGAAAAATATACCAACTATAATGCCTCAAGATCTGCTAAAAGAAAAACTGAAAGAAGAAGAAGTTGAAACTATTAAATATTTTAAAATATCTATTTTTAGATAAGTAAACCAACCAGTGTTAAAAAAATAAGAGAGAGATAGCTTTATATAAACACTTTGAAAGGTCAAATTAATTGGAATTCCGATGGTCAGATTGTAATAAATTGAGATCCCCATTATAGGCCTCTCAATATCGTAGACTTAGTTTCTGATCTTGTACGTAATATTGGCGAAGAAACCCTATCACAGGATGGCCTATAATAAAAGCAAATTTAAGCAACAATTAATTTTCCTTCAAGCGTTTGATATAAATTTTTGCGGAACGTTTAGCAGTATGCAGGAAAACTGTGTTACTTCTACGCCCTAGCAGCTCATGGCTTCGAGCTCTTCAGCTGTTATGACGTCATACCCCTCTCCTTTAGGCCCTAATGAAAAAAAACGACACGAAAGATTCCTTATCCTTGGCAGCGAAAAAAATTAAGCGAAAACAAAAAAAAGGCAGGCTTGGGTAGGAGAATTCGACGTTAAAAAATGTAACCTTGAGATGCTTAATTAAAACAGGTGTCATTAACTATTATCTTCATTAGATACCAGGGTAAACTGTTAGATTGTAAAAATCTACAAATAGCAAGTGATAAATTTCTGCGCTCATAAACATGAAAAGTAACCCTTTAAAATTGCCGCAGCTGTATCATTAATGGATCTAGGCTTATCCATTAGGCTAACTGGTTATGGCCTATAATTACCGAATAGCATTCATGAAAAGCCTATGTAATAAACATGATAAAGTAACCCTATGAAAGTGCACGACACGAGACTTCATAATGCCTGGTGAATTCTGTACCCTTGACTGACCATCTTGGAACCATGATAGGCATTCCTGAAACCCTTTTTGTCCTTCCTGTGAGCCTGACGTACCCTACTGTGTAAGTCTGGAGTGTGCTCACCTTTATTTGCGTATAGGCTTACCCATTTAGGCGCTTACTAGTTAGGCTTATCATCACGGCCCTTCTTAAATTAGAAAAACACTTTCCCTCTGATTCGGCTGGATTGCAAGATCTCCCCCCTTGTTAGGGTTACAGAGTTCTTCATCGCTTTGAGGCTGAAAGCCACTCTTCAGTTTGTGTGTTCACGCTCGACTTTCACTCTTGTCAAACATTGGCTTTCCTCTCAGTACAGCACCAAGTTTCGCTAAACGATTAATTTTGTGTCGTGGAAAAATATCTCACCCCAAATATATTAATCTAACTTTTCGTTTCTTATCGTCGTAAAATCTACAGGGGAACGTTACTATACATGTTCCTCTCCACCTCATATCAATACATATCGGCTCTATTCCTACGTGCGAAGATTTATTCCCCGCGTATTTGACGATAGAAATACAAATGGTGTGAACCGAAAAGTATATTTCATCTAGCGTAACAAATTCATGGGGAGTTGCCATTACCGGTGGTGAAGACACCGACACGAAAAGACTGACTCTTGTATTCTCTTTGCACAACAATATTGAAGCTATTGAGTTACTGGGTTACGCAGTTGGTGGCGAAACAACCCTGAGGGAATATTCAGTTGACCACTCAAGCTAACGGGTTCATGATCGTTACACACGGAAGAGAAAATATTACTTGAAAATCTATTACATCATTATCAAGGATGCGTGTAAAGAAATAAATTCAAAGACGAGGAAGCCGAAGCATCTCAAATTAGAATCGGACTTATCAATTTACAGCTCACAACTTGTCCTATACACTGTTGCTAACCAGCCGGCGACACCAGGACGTATATCGTGTGTCCTTTGTTCACGCTCACATTAAATCGCCGATGTTACTGTCTATTTTTATATATATTTAACTATTCATTTCCTTCGAAACACTGTACTCTGCACTTTCTTTGTCGCACAAGAAGATATTTTCAACATGTCAGGATCATTTGCGTCCTTTGTGCCTAAAATATTCCCAATGATTAGATCATAGATCGCGTCTTCTAAAGTTAACGCCTCTATTTTACCGTCGAATTATGGGGTGGGAAACGTGTATTATTGCGACAGGCACTTCTCTTATCGAATTATTGATTAAAAGCATCCGTTTCGTTTTCTTCGTTATTATATTCCCACTGACAAATTTCCTCTTTACCACGACACTGTCACATCCGGTATCTCGCGATACTATCCCTGAAATTCCGTTTATGTATCCCTGAGCTAAAGGCATACTTTCTTTCTTATTGTCACCGTTATTATAATTGCGTTGTGTTTCGGTACAAGCTGACTTTATAAATGGCATCGTTTTCCAACATGCTAATACTACTCTTTTGTTATCTTTAATGCATCTGAGCACATCATCATGGCTCGCCACTTCATTTGGTTCGGAACTCTGTTTTCGGTTCAGTCTATTGAAGTCTTTCTCCTTACAATCGTTCTTTACCGAAACTGAAGCAGCTCCTTTCCTGGTTGGATATTATCTCCGAATTTTCGCGCAACCATGCCCGCTCTTGTTAGCATAATGATAATGGGATTCTCTCTTATAATTACTTCCATCCTTAGTCTTACTTCTACATTCGTTCGCTACATGCCCTTTTTCCGAACTTGCAGCAAGTAGCTATCCACTTCGCTTCCTTTGTGCAAAGACGTGTTGAAATGATGTTTCCTGTAGGTTTATTCTTGGCATTGTCTTTCGTTCCCATCGCATACATATCTTTACAATGAGCCGTTAAGTAATTATCGGGCTCATCTACAATAGTTCTCAATTTAACAATGTCTCTTTCGTGGAGGAGCGTTGCTAATTCTTTCGGGCATACATTAACAAACTGCTCGGCGACCATTAAATCCAACATCCCATTAAAATTTTTCTCTAGACTAGTCAATTCGATCCAGTTGCAAAAATAATTTCGTATTCGTTCTATAAATTGTGTCAGTCTTTCATCGACAATGGGTTTCGAATTTCTAAACCAAGACCTGTAACCTTCTTCAGTAAGATTATAATTTTTTTACAGAGCTTCCTTTAATTTTACGTAGTTAACACTGTCTTCTTTAGACATACGCGCATACGTCAAAAGAGCCTTTCCAGTGAGAACAGCTTTCAAGTGGGAGGCCCAATTATTCTTATCCCAGTTGTTGATTTCGGCAAATCTCTCAAATCATTCTAAATACGAATCGATCTCATCTTTATTGTACGAAATCGGAGGTAGTTCAGGTACCATGGCGCTGTAATTGCTATGTTCTGATGTGGAAATCAAACTACTGCTGACATTCCTTGCTTACAATTCAATTCTCTTCAACTCGAAGGCACGCTCCTTTTCTCTTTCTACAGTTTCGGCTGCAACTCTAGCTTCTTCTCTATCAGTTATCACCTTGGCCGCTTCTCTTTCCTATTTCAAAAATTCTCTGATTTCTTTGCCTTTTAGGCCCAGTTCTAAAGAGACTTTATACAGCGGGTCTGCTTCCATGAATAATAATAATACGAAAATTCCACTTTATTTCTTTTAAGTAATTCTGTAAGCCTAAGTTTCCAATAGAAAAATTGATAGTTTATTCTTCACGATACGATATATATATATCCACTACTCAGGCATATATATTATACACCTTTCATGATATCAGACTCATCCCGGAAAGGCCCCAATTTATGTCACAAGACGCGACGGCTGCTCGCCCTTGATAGACACCCCGTAATTCGTTATATGAAATGACAAAGGGTATGCTCGATAAATATTATTCCTTTAAATAACTTTAGGATATACAAAAGTAAATTAAATAAACCGACAGTAGTACACTTCTAGATATAGTCCTACCTCAGTCGCAATAAAAAGAGAAAGAGTGAGAGAGACTTCGTTACGATTCGATGACTCTCTCTTAATGATATCAACTGTCACGTCACAGTTGCACTGCTAAGTATACGTCTCTATTGAGATGCAAAGACTCTCGTTTACAGCCTCTTTACAAATATGTATATGCAGCTTCTCAATCTTTCTACTTTGTTAATAAAATATCAGGGATATTGATCACTTTACTTCCTTAGGTCAGTGGCGTAAATAACGCCCCCGCAAGCCCCGCGGTGCGAGGGGGCGCAGGAGCCGAGAGGGCGACACTGGCGGGTCTAGAGAAGTATAAGCACCATTTTCCGGCAGTAAGATAATTGGCTCGCATCCATGAAGAGCTCTTTTGCGTGCGTCTCTCTCCTTCTTCTCTCTCTCTCTCTCTCTCTCTCTCTATTCTCTCTCTCTCATCTCTCTCCTCTCTCTCTCTCCTCTCAATCCAATAATTAGTATTAAATAATAAGTATTAAAACTTCATATGACTATATTGATGATTTATATACGTTAGAGTTATAATTACTGATAGTATAGTAATACGAGTATATAGTACAGTATTATATAGGTTATATATAGGCTATATAGCTATATTATATATAGGGTATAGTATATAGTGTATATACTGGGATATATTATTCACTATTACTATGTTATATATTAAAGCTAATAATATGATATGATAGATATATGACATCATTGATTTTGATTATATTGAATTATGGTAATATAATTCTGTCCCCTTGAAGCTGGTGAAATGCACCTTCGTACACCTGTGCTATAACCTCAATTACTTAATATCTTATTAAGGCCGTATAGTATATACCTAATTAAATTTCCCAGAACCTCCTGTTTCAAACAGGTTTAGTAATAACGTATAGGACATTTTATAAGGATAATAACTGACGTCTCCAATCTGTAATTTGGTATTCCACCACCAAATATTTTATATTAATATCAAGCAGTAATGCCATTGCAATCCGCTTACATCATGTACTAATAGGTGCTCAGAGAGTATGAGTGTAGAGGGAGCATACTGCAGAACATCT
This sequence comes from Trachelipus rathkii, assembly GCA_015478945.1. Lineage (NCBI taxonomy): Eukaryota > Metazoa > Arthropoda > Malacostraca > Isopoda > Trachelipodidae > Trachelipus > Trachelipus rathkii. The sequence goes on from JABUQX010052193.1 coordinate 22,942, forward strand.
CACAAGCAACTGTCTTGCAATTTTGCTCTTCGTCTGACGCTACAACTAGGAATACAACGGCAGTGCCTCACGGCGTATTTACGATTTATGATTCAGAGGGTCATCGTTTGAACTTCGATACAGATCCAAATATTTATTACGCAAATCTGGAAAACTTTCTCAAATTTATTAATTTGTTATCCAGGTATGACCCGCTTCTTAAAAGTCCATCTGGATAATAGAAAAGCAGAACAAATATCTTATGAGTGCCTACTGACTTCCAGAATGAAACTCAGCTTAGTTTGGCCTTCACAAACATGTTGATCCGTGACATTTTAATAAGTGAAAAACTCAAGATGCGCCCTTTTTTTCTCTTATTTTAGATAGACTCAAGGTATTTCTAAAACTGACCAACTGCCAGTAGTAATAAGATATGTCTGCATCAATTACGATGAAAAGAAGCTTCAAATTGATTAATGAGTCATTCTGAGTCATTCCTGGGGTTTATCCCAATAACAAATCAAAAACCGAAGGTTTAGAAAAGTGCATAGCGTCCTGTGTTGGGTTTTTGCGAAAGCAATAACATCTTCAATATAAATAAGTCCTAGCAAGAGGGCAGGGCTTGATGGTGCTTGCTTGTTATGAGATGGGAAAATCAAGCGAAAGTTAGCCTTAAATTGCTAGTATGTTAGCATTAGTCTGCAAAAAAATCATCAACCCTTAAACTTTAGTCCTTTAGATAATGCAATTCTTGTAAAGGAGATTACAGAAATTTGATATGTTTTTATGATGTGATTAATGAGATTATGGGTGTCTATTTCAGTCAGAGTCTTCCAAGCATGGCAATCAGTCTGAAAGACAAACTCCTTACTTCAGGAAAACCACCTGCCGCCAATCGGTCAACGAAAACTGTTATAACTATAGATGCACCATGCTGCCCCACACTAGCTCCTGCATAACTATGCGTTATCTCTAATAACGAAAGCCCGGATTTCGCATTGGCACAACTCACTTCGTGGCAGTTAAATCACTTTGTAACTACATCATTGTTAGATTATCTTTTGAGCACTACTCTGACCTCCTCTGTTTCTACCTCACACTACAACTAATACATCCGTAACATTCCACTACAAAGAGCTCCCTTATCAGAACAGTTACCTAGCCAGTTGACTAACAGAGCGACCAGAGAAGTCATTCAAGAAGAATCAAACATCGTCTCACCTCACCCTCTTCACACTTACATATTTTAACATTGCCATCCTGTTCTCAAAATCGCAGCGATCAAAAAATTTTGGAACAAGTCTACTTAACTTATAACATTACTCCTCATTCTAGCATACAACAACTATCCAGACCAAATCCAGAGAAACGACAACTGCAGCATCCCTGGATGACAGCCAATGCATTTTACATCGCTAGCTAATTAGAAACCATATGTACTTATCCATACACCCAATAGATAAAAAAACGCACTGTCACAAACGATACAACCAGTTGCGCGTGCCCAATCCTCAGAGAGCTTATTACACTCAATAGCTTTATGATGCAAACTGGCGAGACACCAATACGGACGAAATTACCTAAGACTGCTTGTGCTGCACATTGACGTACATTGAATCACTGAACTAACCATATAAAAGCATAAACAGCGCACAACTAGTGTACAAAGCTTTAATCGACAGTCAATCTTCTCCTGGATGACCGCTTTCATCTATGATGATTCGACCCATTATCATTACTTTTGCACAATTATCAGGGCACCTAAGAGTTTTTCATACCAGTCACATTTCGACAACAGATTATCCACCAATATATAGGACCGAAAGAAAATCGGAGGTACCAACAAGGCATATGTGCTAGAAGGTTAAACAGAATGGTTCTTTGCTATTTTTGACACCCTTACAGCCCTTTCAGCAACAAACAGCATCTATAAGCAGCTCCATTGACGACATTCTGACTGAGTCCAAAGTTCTAACATAAAAAATGTCCCCGCTCAGCTGTGCAAGTTGAAATAAAGAAAAAAAATAACAAAAACATTAATACGTAAGTGACAGAACTTACATATGGTTGACTTGAAAACACTTATATGATCATATTTTGTCTTGTAGTATTCAGGACGTCGTTTACAGCTTTTTATCAATGTAATTTCTGGACACCACCAAATCACTCCAAGTTCGTTTTTCACAAGAGCCTTCTTTCAAAATTTAAAACTAACAAAAATTCCTTAATTTCAGAAGTACCATGACGACCGTTAAGGTTAAGTGAATTGGTTGTACTTAGCATAGAGTATGATCGGAGGCTCGCGCACTGGACTTGGGGAAATTAGTGCGAACATTTTGTGATGCAAAGAGACCAAGGGGAATTAATGAGCATTTAGAAATATTAATGTCAAAGTTAAAAAGTAATGAAAAATGTCTGTATTCGTTTATTTAGTTAGTAAGTTTTTGCTCTTACTTTACATCTCACATACTAACCGAAGTCAACTGTTCAAAGATCAGTTCGCTTTTTTAAAAAATGAGACAGCCACTCTCCTTTTTATTATATAATATATATATATAATATATATATATATATATATATAATATAATACAATTATATCCATAACTATACTCAATACTACTAATATATACTGACAAATACTCGTACTAAACAATATTCCATATATATATTACATCCTAATATATTATCATATACCCTATACCATATGAAACATATCACACATCAAATATATATTAACCTTACCGATTATACTACGAACAGTACTCTCTATCATCTTATAAGGTACCTTTAGATAAACCACATCCCTCAAAACTAGCTTATCCAATGTATCAAGTCTGGGTGTAAAACCTCGTGATAACATAAATGCATCTTTATAACGATTCTGAAACATTTGCAATTTAATATTCTAAACGCACAATGTAAAAAGAATATTTTTTTGTTATTTTTGTGCTTCACTCGGAAAGGCAATTATGCAAATACACACATGTACAGCCTATCCACCAATACTCATGCTACTCACACCATACCATATATATCATCAGAATAATCTTTGATCGTATCTACACGACCCCACCTCCACGCACTCTGATTATCATATCTACCTCACGTATTCATATATATATATATAATATATCTAATATATATATATATTAATATATATATATATACTTACTACCTATATATAATATATATAGTATAATATATTATATACTTATAGATATAAGCTATCTCCATAGACGACTATAATACCACTACTTTCATAATCACTAACACCTCTCTGATCTTAATCCCTGATATAACAACCTCTAATACTAAGATTGTAACTACCACCAGTCTCCGACTGACTTCACTACTACAATGCGTAATATAATCACAAATCATATCAACACAACGCTATATAGTGGTCAGATTTTTTAATGACTCACCCAGCTATGTAACTAGGACCGGCAGCTCCCCTACAGTAAAACAAATTATATAGTTGAATCAGCGGAAAATTCTAAGGATGGGATCGATCATTAACTTTTTTTTTTTTTTTTTTTTTTTTTTTTTTTTTTTCATCGAAAATATTAAAAAAATTATTCGCATTCGTTTTTTCTAGGTGGCTCGAGCCGACGGGGAATAGAGGGGGACAAGATTATCATTAACCCCGGAGGGGATCGTCGGAGGAACCCCCGCGACACCCAAAAGACCCAAAAGAGCGGGGTTTCCGGGAGACCATCCCGGCAGGGGATTAGTCTCCCCCGCTCGTCCACCGGGCAGGACCGGAGAGAACCGCCGACTCCTAGCCATCCTTTGTGCTGTTACCTCAACAACCTCCGCATTCCCACAACTACTATGAATATCCTTTCTTGATGGTTAACTAAGAGTACATACCAAAGTTGTTTTTGCGAAAGCGTCTAAACCCAGTTTGCTTTCTATTTTTGTTTAATCTAAAGGTGAAATACCATAGCCAATGGTCCTAAAACTCGCTAAAGATCCGGCAGCGCAGTCCATGTGGGTTCCCCGGCTCCCGGTGAGACTGACGGCGGCGCATGGAACATAAATCCCCTCCTCCGGGGATGGTCTCCGAACCCCCCGCTCTTTGGTCTTTGGGTGTCGCGGGGTTCCTCCGACCATCCCCTCCTGGGTATGAAACGTTCCCCCCCCTCCTGTCCCCCGTCGGCTCGAGCCCCCTAAAATTGGTGTAAATAATTATCTTTAAAATATTTTCGATGAATAGGCAAAAAAAAAAAAAAAAAAAAAAAAAAAAAAAAAAAAAAAAAAAAAAATAAAAAAAAAAAAAAAAAAAGTCCCATCCTTAGAATTTTTCCGCTGATTCCAAAATATATAATTTGTTTACTGTAGGAGCTGCCGGGTCCATAGTTACATACTGTGAGCATTAAAAAAAATCTGACCAACTGTCCACTCCCAGACCAACCACCTGCTTACTCGCACCGTACAACCTGGACGCCTCATGCCTGATATATCATCGATATCCATCATCCCGTAACATGCCTACTATGAAATTACTAATCACTCATATACCATACTACCTATGAATATCACTATCCATATTAAATGCTACTAAACCTAATATCAGCCGCACATATTAATCAACTTACTCTACTATATTATATATATATATAGATATTATATATATATATATACTTATAATATATATAATATCTATATATATATATATTATAATATATATATATATATATATTATATAACACTCATGTGGACACAAATAATAAATATTTAATCGAAATAAATAAAAAATTACAATAAAATGAATTTAAACCTAAATCAATTTGAAGCTCAAAATTGGAAAAAAAAGTAAAGAAAAAATATAGCCAAAGTTCAAATTTTTAATTTTTCTTTACCTAAAATAAAAAATTGTCTCAATTAAAAATTTGCTTGCTCCTAATACTAAATTTTAATAACATATTTTGCAGGAGATGTGCTACAAAAGTGACCTACATATTATACACTTATCATAACATTCACTAAGTAACTATCGAAATACCAATCTTAATCACGCCTCAATAAAGGTATCTTACCTACTATCTACCTAATACAGAACACACACCTCATCACTATATTATATATATATATATTACAGCTACAGTATATATCATGATCTACTATTTTAACCCGATTGCAACACCTAACCTACTTTATATAATAACCACCTCTCTACATAATGGAGTTATATGTCCTATGACAACTAACGCGCAATAAAATAAGTACACTAATATAACTCATTCTAAATATATAAAAGTATATAATTATACTTACTTATTATACGACTGCATCAGTAGCTTAACTTATAACTACATATAGATAACCACACCTCCATGAATATGGATAATTAATATACTCCGACCCTCACTACTATTCACTCATAACATAATTGAAATATATAGCCTATATCCATCACCCTCTAAACACATAAGGTATATAACGTATTCCACACATATATAATATATATATATATATTGTATAATATAATAAAATACATATCTATTCATCGATACCTGATTAAAAATATAAGCACCATATTGAATTAATAAAATAAAATATAACCATTATATATAAATCTTTTTTCATGTATCAACTCTAGTTCTTTTGTAATGCTAATGTGATTTTTTTACAAAAATAATATGAACAAGAAAACTTTTTTCTGTTCATCAAGTTCTAACTCGAACACTCTTACAAAAATAAGTACGCGGGAACAATCGCTCTCGACAATCAAGTTCTAAAAACTCTACGAAATAAGTCGCGGGGGGGCGCCACTGACCTTAGTTACGCCACTGCCTTAGGTAAAGATGTCCCTGATGCTCGGTTTTATAACTCTATACTATTTAGGATCTGGAGTTTCTAACATAAATGTTGATATTCTTCTGTGCAAATTATTAGGCGCCTTCTTGATTTTTGGCAAATCAAGCAATTCTCACAATCAAGATATTTGCTCTTAGAAAGAAACATGATTGGTTAAATTATCCGTTTAAGTATAAATATCCGATATCTAAGATACACTCCCTTTTTATTAATTCATTCGGTCTGATAAATTTTCTGATCAATATTTATTTATTTATATTAGTATTATTTTACTTCGTAATTAAATGTTAATTATGTATGCTTTTTTTTTCAATATAACGAAACTCATAATTCTAAATTAAAGAAATCGATTCATCAAACGGATAAAATAAACAAACGTTTTCTTTTTTCCTTTGCAATCGAATATAAAATCTTTTATATCAACTCACAATAATTTAAATAAAGATGAAGCTTCAAAATATTAACAAGAGGGACCTTCGTCAATCTTGTCACAATATATATATATTTCTTTCTTTCTTTCTTCACCTTCCTCTTTGCCCCAGATTTGGCATACTCCACAATATCTACGTATCCACCACAACCGACGCCTATGAGCTAATAGTCCGACAGGATCACAATACGTTCCAATCTCGTGGCGACAAAATGATATAAATGCACAATAGCCGTTCACAGATACGCAGCGTGCAGGAACATGATGCATAAACGTGTCGAAAAACCGCGACTCTAAAGTCCCATCAAGCCTCTTTACCGCCCCTCTGTACCATTTAATCTAAGTAGAAGACCTCCGTTCCGTTATCATTGACAACAATAATACCACCCCTACTCACGCACAGCACCTGCACTCTCGCAATACGGTACCCCGCCGGCACGAGTGAACTCTACAGCATCACCCTCGCTGCAACTGTTATCAATCCCTGTCATCTCAATTATCTAGGCGTCTCATCCCTCCGCCTGGACCCTAGCGTCGATCTGGCGCCATCAACGCCACTGCCCATACAAACCGCTCACTAATCTCTCCTATCTATGCACCTTATATTCTCGCCTCTGCCTCAAATCTCTCACCATTTACTTCTTCTTCAGACATTCGTTCCACCGACTCAATCATCCACTTTCTCTTCGGCTTCCCAGCCGGTCGGTTCCCGAACACACTCTCCACTATACATTCCGCTTAACACAACCGACTTTCATTCATCCTTTCCAATGACAAACCATCTCAAAACATAACTCTTCATTTATTTCTCTCCATTTACCCCTTTCTTCACACCACACCATTCTTCTAATACGTTCATCTCACTTTATTAATTTCTTTTCACACCTTCAGCATGCGCCGCCCCGATATGATTGGTCCATCTGAACACATTGGAATTTAGATCTATACCTCTTTATTTCCAGACCCATAGTCCACTACATACAATAACACAAGGTAACAACATACCCTCATGTAGGACTTCACTAGCGCCACTCAAGACTATAGTCCCCATTACATTCACCAGAACGATTTAATTGCCAAAAAACCCCCCAAGCAACTCTTCCTGCCATTCACAACTTTCCTACTACACTCTGCATTCATCCGTTCCCTTTCTCATCCAACACGTACCCTAAATATTTTAAACTCAGACACTTGCTCCAGATGCTCATCATCTCTCACCATCTAACATTACCACACTGAGGACTGTCCTCACTTCACAACCATAACCTTACTCTTATCTACGCGTTTTCACTTTCAAACCCCTCCTTTTACATACCCTGCAAATCTCTCCACCATCCTCTCAAACTCTCTTTCAGGACTCGCCACACAGAACCAATCATCCGCATACAATAGGTAGGGGACCCTCCCACTCTCTCTCATTCTCCATCATTCTAACACCATTTCCTGCCATCCCCACCCTTATATATATATATATATATTATATATATATATATATATAGTATATATATATATATATATATATATATATATATATACCTATATATATATATATATATATTATATATATATATATACATATATTATATATATTATATACGCCTATATAACTTACACCAGATATATACATACTAATCTATTATCTAAGCTAAAGCTGGCATACTATCCAACCCATATATTTTAGTATATTGAATATTTCTAGGGAGATTATTCCATTCA
>JABUQX010052194.1:0-7500 GCA_015478945.1 Trachelipus rathkii
GATAGTTTGGTCTCGCGAGCATTTAAGCTGATGTATAGTGGTGAGTGTGCTGGGAATCAACCGGCTGGGAGACTGAAGAAAAAGTGGATTGAATCAGTAAAGGAATGTCTGAAAGAAAGGAATGAGAGTTTGGCAAGTAAGGCGAGAAGAAAGATGCTAATAGGAAGTGAATGGCGGGGGGTTTTGATGAGGGGCTATGGTGTCGTATGTTATGCACAGGGATGGATATCTAATCACATTTGACGAGATACTCACAGTGAGTTGGTTCAATGTCGTAAATCTCGTCAGTCCTAGAGTGGATTGTTCAGACTGAGACGAGTTCTCACTTAAGGGTATGGAGGGGACGACTTTCTTTTCTACTTATGTCATGTTCTTCTACTTTTCTGTTTACAGTGTATGCTGCACACAGCACACACAATCTGGGGAAAGAGGTAGATTATAATTATAATATATATATATATATATATATATATGTATATAATATATATTATATATATATATATATATATAGTATATATACTTGCACTAGTCGGAGAGGTTAATCTATTATACACTACCTCACCTGGGTATATATATATATATATATATATATATATATATATGCTTCTTCTGTCCCAAAAATAAGTTTGCTGAATATCCCAAGAACGACTGAGTAATGTAGTTCCTCTGTGACCGTATACGATGGGTAGCTACGTTACCTAGGCTACATATCATACGCTTAACCAGATTTTGTAAAGTCAGTCCTTGCAAATACATCTGTTTATGTATGGGCGCGTGTTCTAAACCTCGTTACGTTTTGGCACTACATCTTTTTATGTATGGGCGTGTTTTTTATTAATATATATATATATATATATATATATATATATATATATATATATATATATATATATATATATATTATCTATACTTTTTATATTAAATATAATATATTTAAATATGTATATATTTTATATTATAATATATATATATAATATATAGTATATATATATATTTATATATATATATATATATATATAATTATATATATATATATATATATATATATATATATATATATATAAAAGTTTTACACTTGTTTTTAGAATGATACAAGTTTGCCACGCTTCTAAGTTCTAACTTTTAAGGGTAAAAAAAAGGCTTTGTTCCTGTTCATAGGCGTGGCTATAGGCGCAGAGAATTGGCTGTGCGCCTTTGCTTAGTCCGCCTTTTTAAAAAATTGTTGCGCCTTTGCGCCTTACAAATGATAGTGAGACCATAGGCAAACTCGTGGCGCAACGGCCCAAGCTCTGGTTTTTAATCTTCGTAACGGTTTTTTGCCGACGCCGGTAAAATTGAGCAGCGTACGCCTATCAAATGTCTGCGCGAAACGTAACAAGTCTGCTCACTGAGACATTTGCTTCTTTAAACGCAAGCTTATGGGGATGCCACTCTATCGAGAACTATGATTTTTAAGCACAAAGCTTTCAAAGAGGGCTGAGAAAATGTTGAGGACGACCCTTGTTGTGTTAGACCAATCTCGTCAACAAACGATAAAAATGTGGAAGTTGTTAGAGCTGTGATGGAGAGAGACCGCCGGTTCAGTCAGAGTGATTGCAGAAGAAATTGGTTTGGATAAAAATGCAGTTCATAGAATTTTAACGAGGACCATTTGCATATGCGAAAAATTCTGTGCAAAACTAGTCCAAAAACTTCGTCTGTGAAGCAGAAAGCGGAGACAGGGTCAAAATTTGTCAATATTTACTTAAAAGAATTTTACTTAAAATTTTTTGGATAAAGTTAAAACAGGTGATGAATCGTGGTTTTTTAGTATGATCCTGAAACCAAATGGCAAAGTGCGGAATGGCACAAAAAATTCTCCTCATCCGAAGAAAGCATGAATGAGCAAGTCCAAGGTGAAAACACTGATTATTGTTTTTTTCAACAGCCGCGGTATTGTGCACAAGGATTTTGTGAACCTTCAGGACAGACAGTTAATCAGCATCTTTTATACAAAGATATCTTGAATGACTTTCGAAACAAGTTCAGCGAATTCAGAACAGTACATTGCAGACTTTGGGGTTTTTGCCTTGAAAACCACGTAAAATAACACGCCATCTACAACTGCGCTTTCAATTATAGAATTTCTGGCGAAGACCAAAACATTCAAGTTAACTTCATATCCTATATCGCCCATATCTAGATCAGTGTCGATTTCTACCTCTCCCAAAGTTGAAAAGAAAATAAAGTTGAAGGGTCATCATTTATGGACGATGGAAAACATCAAAAAAAATACGGTAACACGTTAACTAAAAACACTTCAGGAAAATGAACTTCCAGTACTGCTATAGAACAATGAAGAAAATGTTGGAACTGCTTGTGTAAGCCTCTCAGGGTCAAACTTTCGAAGGAGATAACTTTGTATTTCAGGTAAGTCCAATACATAATTAAATACGACATCAATACACACTTACTTTTGGTATATATATATATATATATATTATATATATATATTATATATATATATTATAAATATAATATATATATTATATATATAATATATATATATATATATAATATATATATATATATATATATATTATATATAATATATATATATATATAATATATATATATATATTATATATATATATATTATATATATATATATATAATATATATATTATATATATATTTATATATATATATATATAATTTTAGGGAATGTATCCGATACCAGAAAAGAGCCGATACGATAGTCCGATACTCTATTTTTATAGGTGCCGATACCGATACCGATACTTTTAATTAATATAATAATACACAGTAATAAGATAGAAAATTTGTTGTGCTCTGCTAGGCAACTCAAGATTGCAATCCCTGTACAAACAATACTTAAGTCATTTATATTTCATATTTGGATGTGCTTCTTTTAATTTATTTTATAAATTAAATAGTACCTTTAAGGAATAATAATTTCAAATATAATAATATAACTTTTTATTTTTGTGTTTATTTAAAAAAAATATTCCATTTTCCATCTTTCAAGTAAGTATTAACACAGTTTAGCTACTAGCTTTTAAATGTTTTAAAAAGCAATGGATTACATTTTACAAGATTCTTTGAACTAGCTACTAATATAAAGAATAAAAAGTAATGAAAGAAGAGCCTCAAATTAATCAAGCCGAAAAGTTAAAAATAAAAAAAACGCTATACTCAATCATGACATAATAAAATACTCCTTTAAGATAGATAATTCAATACTCAAATTCAAAAATTCACAAATTGTGATGCAAAAAACATTAAAGCTTTCCCTAGTATCTGGCGAGAGACTTTTGTTCTTTTTTGGGGTGTTTACATTCCTACCGAACCCTAAACTATAAATACGCTCTCTCTCGACTGATGAAAGAGGTGCTGATAATTATTTTGCCTGCAAGCACTGATAATTTATGGAAACTTGGGCCCATTTTCATGCCACCGCATGAAAGGATTCTCTTCTGTAGGCAGTATCTCATGTTTTCGTAGAGCCTCTCATTTCCTCTTTCACAGACTGCAAATTTTAATTATTCTTTGTTCCTTGATGACTGTCTCTTCAGTTTTTCGATGAGGTTCCTGGTGTGATCCCTTTGAAGGTGAATGAGATGTCAATACAATTTCGGCCGCATTAACTTATCAAAGTCTAGCATTATCCAAATCCTCACTTTCAAGTAAGGTTTTTTGCTGAAACAGCCACCATCGTCACTATCATTGCTGTTGCCAGGGGTTGCAGTAGAGGCGGCTTCTCACTTTCTCTGTCTCTTTTTTTTTTTTTTTTTTTTGTCAAGCGAGCAAAGCTCCTCGGTTATGCTATTTTTTAATGCATTCTAGAAGTGGGTTCACCGTCGGAGGTGCCATTCTTGTGGGGTTTTAGCTAGCTTAAGAGAATTCCTTATTAGAACCTTTTTATTTATTTATTTTTTTAGCCGTTTTCACCGCCGCTCACGGGCAGAACCTATTCAAGGAGTGGGTGTTGAACGCCTCAAAAAATCCATTCTAACGCAATTACGCAGATGAGCAGCAGACGCCAGCTTAAAAGTGAGGGAAATTAATTGAGTAGGAAACACAGATGATGGAAGAGAATTCAACAGAACAGAGGTGGCAGGAAAAGAAAGAAGCAACCGCAGTCGAACCAGTCTGGAGTTTTACTAAACATCAACACAAAATCATGTGGCCGCACAGCACCCCTTGTGCTTACGAGGGCCGTCGTAAAGTGCTGGTACGCAAGTGGATAGTTCCCTCGAGCACTTGCCCTCTACAGTACCAATAGAAAAGGGATAAAGCACAACATCGCGCCGGCAAATATAAAGGGTCAAGTGAAACTAGAAAGTACAGGACAGTTTAAAAGTCTTTGGCCTTTGCTTCGACCCTATCCAAAAGCCCGGATGAAACCAGAGCCCCCGCCCCCACAGATATGAGAGCAGTACTCCATACAGGGCGGATGAAGACCCTTGAATAGGTGGAGTAACTGAGAAGAAGGAAAAAAGTCTGCACTCTAAACATAACTCCCAGTTTCTTTGAAGGCCGCCCTAGCTCAACCACTGGGTGATTTTGAGGTTTTTCAAAAATTTTTTTGTTATGTTAAGGCCAAGGATGTTTATATTGTCAACAAGGGAGAGAGAAGAGAACCGTCGAAAGAGATAGAAAAGTTAAGTGTCTTAGAGAGAGAGGGAGATTTGTAGAGTTGGGTTTTTAAAGAAATTAAAATTTCACAAGCTTGAGACGACACAACCCTGAATTCTATCCAAATCAGCGAGAATAGAATCGGAAACGATTAAGGACGAAGAGGCAAATTCTAGAGAAGTAAAAGAGGGGGGCAGAATTGAATTAGAGTGAAGAATGAGGGGTCAGGTCATCGACATATGTATGAGTGGATTAGAGTTAGATGTTGCAGGTGAGAAGATCATTGATGAAAGGCAGGAATAAAGTAGGAGATAACAAACCCTGAGGAACACACTATTGACAGAAAAAGGAAGAAGTCGCCCAATCAACAACAGCCGACATTGGGCGATTTGAAAGAACTAGACATAAGAAAGCAAAGAGAAGAAGGAAACCCAAATGTAGGGGAGCTTGGAGAGCAGTGACGCGTGCCATACCCGGTCAAATGCTTTGGATATGTCAAGCGCCACCACACAAGTCTTCCCGTAGTTCCTAAGGGCGGAAAACCATAAATCTGTTAAATAGGAAAGTATATCGCCAGTAGATCCTGGCACCGAAAGCCGTACTGGTAATCAGAAAAGAAAGGAAAGAGATTCCAGATGATCTAGAGTGAGAGTTGAGAAGGGTTTCAAAGATCTTAAGATAGAAAACAAGTGAGAAAGAGCTATAGGGCGAAAGTTAGAAGGATCAGAGCAGCCTCATTTTTTTCGGAATAGGTTGGACAAATGCGCGCTTCCAACACTGAGGGAAAGTGCTGGTATTGAGGCATAGAGAATATAGTTTAACGAGGGGTGGGGTCAGCACGGAAGCACACTTCCTCAAAACTCGGGGAGGAATGCCATCCGGCCACCCGCCTTCCTAACGTTCATAAATTTCAGGAGCTCATGCACCCGATCAAATGAAATGACAGGTAAAAGCATAGGACACCTGAGAGAAGAGAAGGAGGAGAAAGAGGAATACCAGAATCGTCCAGGGTTTAATTAGAGGGAAATAGGAGGCCAAAGAGATGATTGCCCTTTTCAGTTGGAGTATTAATAACAGAATCATAAGAAGCGAATAAGAGGAGGAAAGGATGATTTACAGAAATTGTTTTTAAGAGATGTTTTTGGCAAGAGGCCAGAGGTTTGTCAGTAGGAGAACCAAGGAGGTTCAAGCGCATTTTTCGTTTAAATAAAGTCCGCTTTGCTCGTCCGAAGCAGTATCCCTGCAACGAATTTCTAGCTGAATTGAAAATTGGCACAGAGTGATAGGAGAACGAGAATTTTTCCACACCGATAAGCATTGTCTCATAGCCTGAATGGCCAGAGACCAAGCACGATCGAACCATGGATTTTTTTGAGGAGAAAAAGATTTAGTCCAATAAGGAATGAACCTGCTCATCATTAACAATTTACGTTCCCACTTTTATCGGCAGAATCTGAAGCGTCTTAAGAGCCAAAGCAGTCACTTCAATTATAGTTAGCGTAGAAGGCAACGCAATGCCCCCCAATCGGCCCGGTCAAAGTGGTTCCAGAAAAACCGCATAGGGCAGGATGGAGATGTTGGAGAGAAAGTAAATTAAAATTAAGTGATATAAGGTTGTGGTTAGATTTACCCGATAGGAGCGAAGGTGTGTATTTATAGAGAGAAGGACTAGTGGTGAAACATAGGTCAGTGTGTTCAAGAATCGGTTTGGGACGATCCGGAATGTGTGTAAGTTATTTATCAGTTGCTGCCAGATCGTTGAGAATACTGATTGATTTCGCTTCCTCCCCACCTAAATCAGTACGACGAGGAACCCAACAATTCAGTTTTGTGTACATTTAAATCCCCCCTAAATAGAGGAACCTCAGTATTTGGATGAGAAGATATAACAGTCTCGTGAGAAATAAGTAGATATTCAAAAAGGCATGGAAAATCTGTTTTCCTGTAGAAGAATCAGTAGCAGAAAGCATGGAATATTGTGTAGAAGGAAGAAAGATTTTAGCCACAGAACATCGAAGTTGGAGATCCGAGATTCTCGAGACGTTTATAGGAGATGTTATATTTTTAACTATAGGCACATACTCCAACCTTCAACGGAAATTATAAAATAAGTTATAGTTTGATATATTAAACGATTTGAAGGATGAATTCTTAGCCATGCTGGGTCTCAGAACAAGAGCATAAAATTAGGTTTAGAGTTAGAAAGGTAGTATTTCCATGGATGCAGTTAAAGAGTGCAAGCCATTGAATGTTTGGTAAAGTCCAAAAGAAAGCCCACGCCTGTGGCAATCTGCTATCATACACGCACACGCAATCACAAAAAAAAAAAAAAAAAAAAAAAAAAAAAAAAAAAAAAAAAAAAAAAAAAAAAAAAAAAAAAAAAAAAAAATAAAAAAAAAAAAAAAAAATTTAAAACGATAAAACCCTATTTACAGCAAATATCTAAAATATGAATAATCCAGAAAGTTTAAAAACACTCACGCACTCACACGCTCTCACGAAATTGCGTACAAAAAAAAATACTATTGATCAACTAAAAAAGTAGATAAATCTGTATAAATTATAATAATGGCTGTCCAAATAGGTAAATTTTACGCTAAAGACCAAGTTGGAGAAACGCTAAAAATCTAAGTTAAAAAGAAATCGAGGAAAAAAAAACATAACTTGGTACTAGCTATCTATATCAAAGTATACTTTTATTATTTGAATCTAAAAGTTTCTCAATAATTTTTTTCACCCAAAGGTAAGAAAGTATCGGCTAAGTAATCGGCCATTTTAACCGATACCGATACCATCAAAAATGGCCGATACTACCGATACCGATACTATCGGTACATCTAATATATATAATATATATATATA
>JABUQX010052194.1:12500-15810 GCA_015478945.1 Trachelipus rathkii
TAATATTAAACCATTCACCCTCCACTCCATTTATTTTAACATTCACAAGCTTTACTATCGACATACAAACTTTTGATTCCATTCAGAAGCCTTCCAACACCTGCCACAAAGCTATTCTATTAATCTTGTCATACTTCTGTTGAAAAATCCATAATTCCTAAATACAAATCTTTCTTCTCTAATTTTCACTCATTTGTTTCAATGTGAAAATTTGATCATACAAACATCCTCTATCATTTGCTAAGTGCAACCTCGTTTTTCACTAATAATTTCTCAGCCAATCGACTCTCTCTTTCAACCGAAAATACCAGCATATATCTTTCTACAACAACAATAAATTAATTCCCCTTATCCTTATATATATGGGTAACTATACTGCTCTTCTCCATCCATCAGAACTAAACACCCTTCTAAAAACATCTGTTTATAATCATCTTCCATAGCCAGTCAATCAATTCACTAATCTCTCCTGCCATTCTGATAATCATTTCACTCTAGTAATTCCATCTATACAACTGCAGATTTACCGATTCTTCAACTTCCTCACACCTACCCTATTACCTCCTCATACTAATTGACCAATTCCCAAATATCTATTTCTTTTAATTATATATAATATATATATATATATATAATATATATATATATATTATATATATGATATATTATATATATATATAATATATAATATAATAATATTATTATATATATAATATTATATCAGGGGCGTATATATATGGTAGGCCGGGGTAGGTAGCTCCTACCCAATATTTTTTTAGGTTTTAATAAATTGATAATAAAAATAAAAAAAAACACGTATATCAAAACTATATTTAAAAACTAGTTTCAAAGTTAAAAAAGAAGCTTATTATGCATCAATAAAATTAAAAAAAAGAAAAACAACCCAACAAATAATGAATAGCTATAATATTAATTGAATTCATTTAGAAATTCTCTGCTCCTACTATGATCTTAGGAGTAATAATCTTTACTCCCGGTGCCGGACGAAATGACGGTCATTTTTTTTTTTTAAACAGTCCTAATAAGGAAAGCGGGCTAAGTTTGTCCTATCCTATATAATCAATAAAATAATCGATAATATAATAATATATATATATATATATTATATACTATATATATATATATATATATATTATTATATATAATTACCTTATTGACTAAGGAAGCTGCATTTGGGTTCAAAACGGGCATCCGCATCTCTCCAGGTTTTGATCCCCCTTTTCCATCTCTTCCACCTCCAAAGCCTACATAATCTGAACTTCTTTTAATAGCAGTTGAAGCGGCGATTCCTGTAAAATATACTTCGCTCAAACACTAATGAAAATGGTGGCCTATACTCTTTAGGTTTAATTATCATCATTATTACTAATATTTAATTAATATTAATGATACATTTGTGTATAGAAAGATTTGTTTGATGAGAGAGGGAGGGGGGAAGGAGGAAGGTCACAATTAAAAACCTTTGAGAAGCCCTGTGTTAGGGTATATCCCTTAGCACTCCAATGCAATGGTTGGCCACTTTTTGCATTCATTTTACACCCCTTTGATACAAAGGAATACACAATTCTCTATTCACACATGCACATTTTTACACACCCTCTCCTTCAAATAATTAAGTAAAATGACATTGGCACAACTGGCCTTGGAGAAGTCAAGAGCTGTGTGGATTTTGTTAAACTCTTCATTCTCTTGGGTCCTCCTATCACATTATCTCTATCAATAATAATTTTTCTCTTTAAGTCTACTGCATGAATGAGGCCAAATAAATAAAAATAGTTAAATTAGTTCGTTTTCATTCTTATGAAAGAAAGTGCTCAGAGATACTAATACTCTGGAATTGTGGTAGATAATTAATTGAAGAAAGTCTCCCAAATTGAGTCAACTTGCTAGACATTATCTTGATTGGTCACTCAATGTTCCAGCAAAGTCTCCAGTGAATATATATTTATCGGCACAAGTATAATATATGATTTATAAAGCTCAATATAAAATCCCTGCTCCCTTCCGGTCCTTTGGAACTACACCCTCTACAAACACCTTGTTACATAACTTCCATATCCATTCCAGCCATTTACAATCTTACCTCCATTCTTGATCACTAGTAATTCCAAGCTTACCTGCTGACTTACCATTCTTCAACTTTCCCACTCTACCAATTACCTCCTCCCAAAAATAACCAATACCTCGCACACATCAAACCCACACACACAATCACTATCAATGTTAAATGCAAATTTTCAAAAAAACCTCTCCACACTTTCCTCAATTAAAGCACCATTCCAATTCTAATAAGATTCACCTTACTCTTTTGTAACCTTTTGTACTTTCTTTCTGAACAGCTTCCTACTCCCGTGTAGGTCTCCAATCATCCTCCTTCCAAACTGTCCATTTGCTTCCTTTTTTTTTCTCTTAATACGAGACTTTTAGGTTCCCTCTTTTCCTCCCCATATATTTCCAAGCACCTTTCTTTTGAAGCATCATTAGCTTTTAGTATATTCAACCACACATCTTTTTTACTTTTTACAGCTTGCATCACCTCTTCATTCCACCATTAACTATTGACATTCTTACTTCCTAGTTTAGCACACCCACATACTTCTCTTGCACTAACAAAGGCTTGCTTCATTTGCGTCCAGATTTGTGCAGTTTCATCTTTTTCACATTCAACTGATTTAGATGCAATTGCTTTCGCATACTCTTTTAAATCTCCCCATTTCTACCACCACAAACTTAATCTTACATAAAACATAATGATCTGATATTCCCATCCCTAACCCCCTCCTTAATTTAACATCCATCACATACTTCAATATCTTCAACACAAAATCAATGATACTTTTCACTTCAATACCATCTTTGCCTACACCAACTAGTTGGTATACCTATGAAAACTCTTTTGCTCGAAGAATGTAATACTAACACACATATCTCTCCTCACAGAAATCAATCCCCTTCCTACCATTCTCATTTTCTCCCACAACCACAAAGGCACCTGTTATACCATCCCTTTTTTGATCACCTATCCAATCATTCAAGTCGCCCAACACAATCAAAATGAAGACCCTACTCACCCCATCCAAAACATCATTCAGATTTTCCCAAAAGGTCACAAGCTTCTCAAAATCACTAGCAGATGGACCATATGTTACAACCACACATCTGACTCAGGCAAATAAAATCCACCATAGCTCTCTGCCACAAGTCAACTCCCCCCCCCCTCACTCCTCTCCACTCAAGCCACATTTCACCCCACACCACTCGTCTTCACTGCTTCCTTTTTATATATATA
>JABUQX010052195.1:0-25000 GCA_015478945.1 Trachelipus rathkii
ATAATAAATATTTCATGGATTATTTTCTTTTCCTAATACAAGGTTCTTATTTCATAGTAATATAATCATTTATGAACGAGAAGGGGGACTTTTGTGTTTTACAATCACCATCGCTCGCGGGCAGAACCCATTAGCGAACGGGTATGTTTGATGAGTTGGTAGGACCCATTAGCTAGAGGGTACCAGTCGGTTGGACTCATTCGTCAAATGGTAAATGTTTGACGTTTTGCTGATCAAGTGGAGATATTCAAGTTAGCCCTGATAATCCACGCTTTATAACTTGAACCATGAAAGTTCAAATCATCAATTGGAAAGACTTTTTTTTTATTGCGAGTGGAAGAGTTGTAGGGAATATTTTTGTATATTTCACAATCCCGGGAGCGAACCACACTTTTTTACTGTTATATTAATTACAAATATTCGATCACCTTTAACTTGCTTGAATGCAAAATTAAGCTGCAAATTCGCACACTTTATTAAGTGATGAAAGTGACAAAGTTTATTTTGAGAAAAAAAAATTGTAAGTTGATGTTCCTGAAAAGTATAAGGGAAATAGTAAATTAAAACTACAATCGTACAACAATACACCTCATCATTTATATATTTGCCTACAAATAGACTGAAGATTTGATGTATCTATACTACTCTCACTTATAGTTGTTTTGAACACTGTCAACCTACGCTCCTTTGCTTTTAGACCCTCAAATGACATAACTCAATCTTTTAAAGCACTATGTGTGTTTCTAGTGATCTGGACTCCAAAAAAAAAAAAAATTAATAACATAAAACTTTTATTAATATATAAAGACACTTTGGACATAGTGTATATATATATAATATTTTAAAAATTTAATATACTAATATATAAATATAGTATATATATTATATATATATATATATTTTATATCTATTAAATTTTATTATCCAAAATAAAAAGATATATTAAAATATTACTGCAGAGAACTAAAGTAACAACACAGAGATCCATTTTTGGTTATTATTTTTGGTATTAATAAATGTTCGAGGCTAAAACAAGGCAGCATCATTTTTATTTGAATTACGCACGATATATATTCTTCTCCTTTGATAGGAAAATTTGACACAAAGTCAAAACTTTGATTTTCCACCAAATTAAATTGGGTGAGGGGGTGGGGGGACATTTTTGTGGTCAGCGTTTGCACACGTCAGTTCCGCCCAGTTATTCGATTAGGGGGGGGGGGCAAAAATGTCGCCAAATTCACAAACATCTTTCGTGGTGAAAACTGGGTTTTTGCTTGGTTAAAACAAAAAAAAAAAAATAGAATTGTGGAAATTGTGCAATTCATTCATTGGCTTGTGAAAGAAAACTTTAGCTATATTTTAACTCCTACGTATGTATGACTTGCGAATTTTATAGATAAATACAAGTATTGGCCTCCTTTTAAATTTTTCAGTTTTAAATAGTGAGACGAGACGATTAAATTTTTCACCGAGAGAAAAGTATGATGAAAATTTCATAATTTTTTTAAACGGTTTATTTTTAATTTTTTTCGCATAGATGTCGAAATTTTTGAAAAAAAAAATTCAAGCAGTTTTTTCCCATATATATATATATATATATACATATATATATAATAATTAGTATTATTATATATATATACTAATATATCGTAATAGTACCGTACTTATATATATTATACTATATATATATATATAAATATATATAATTTATATATAGTTTTCATCTGAGCCAAATTTATGCTTAAAAATTTGCCGCAATAAAGAACTGTAAAAGGCAAAAACAATCGAGTCCTCCACCCACATGTAAAATTTCAATCTTTTTTTTTACTTATTACACTAGAATTTGTGAAAGAAATGCAAAGTGTAAAAAAAAGATTAAAATTTTACATGTGGGTGGAGGACTCAATTGTTTTTGCCTTTTACAGTTTTTTATTGCAATTTTTACATAAATTGCTCATCATGAAAACTATATATATAATATATATAATATATATAATATATATGTATATATATATATATATAATATATATATATATATATATATATATTATATTATTTATATATATTATAATAATATATATATATATCATGGAAAAAAAACTGCACACCATATTACAAACTTATGCAATATATGTATATATATATATAATTAAAAATATGATATATTCAGCAACATATTATTAGTTTTATATATATATATATATAATATATATATATATATATAATATATATACTATATATTAATATATATATATATATATATATATATATTAAACTGACTACATATACTAATATACTACTATACTACTAGAAATCATATACCTATAATATATAGTACTATATAATATGGTTTTGCACACTTTTTAATATCAATAGTATATATATATATATGATAACCATTTGTTTGTTACAGATATATTAAAATTTGTTTTATTATTAATAAAAAAAAACTCCTGGCATATAGCTTTTTATTACAGTGTCCTTGCAAAAATCGCGTATTCTATTTTGCATATTCATACTCCTATGATAGAAGTACACAAATTCTTATTTTTTCTTTTTTTTTTACAAGCATACTTTGATAATTCTTTTTCACCACGAAAGATTGTTGTGAATTTTGGCGACATTTTTTTTCCCCTCCCTAACGATAACTAGGGCGGAACTACTGTTGAAACCTGGACCACAAAAATGTCCCCCCCACCCCCTCCACCAATTATATTTTGGTGGTAAAATGCTATTTTCCCCAGAAACAAATTTCTATCAAGCTGAAGAGATATATTCGTGCGTAATTGAAAATAAAAATTGAATGCTCTGCTTGTTTTAGCCTCGAAACATTTATTAATACCAAAATAATAACCAAAAATGGATCTCTGTGTTGTTACTTTAGTTCTCTGCAGTAATTATTTAATATATTTCTTTTATTTGGTAATAAAAATATCTAATATATATATATATACTGTATATATATATATATATATATTATAATTAAAAAAATATATATAATATATAATATATAATATATATATATATATATAAAAACTATGTCCAAGTGTCTTTATATATTAATAAAAGTTATGTTATTACATTTTTTTTTTGAGTTTCCAGATAAACTTGAAACACACAAGTGCTCTTTAAAAATTGAGTAATGTTATTTGAGGGGTCTAAAGCAAAGGAGCGTAGGTGACCGTGTTAAAACAACTATAAGTGAGAGTAATATGGATACATCAAAACTTCAGCCTATTTGTAGGCAAATATATAAGTGATGAGGTGTTTTGTTGTACGATTGTAGTTTTAATTTACTATTTCCCTTATATTTTTTTTGAACATCAATTTACAATTTTTTTTTCTCAAAATAAACTTTGTCACTTTCATCACTTAATAAAGTGTGCGAATTTGCAGCTTAATTTTGCATTCAAGCAAGTTAAAGGTGATCGAATATTTGTAATTAATATAACAGTAAAAAAGTGTGGTTCGCTCCCGGGATTGTGAAATATACAAAAATATTCCCTACAACTCTTCCACTCGCAATAAAAAAAAAGTCTTTCCAATTGATGATTTGAACTTTCATGGTTCAAGTTATAAAGCGTGGATTATCAGGGCTAACTTGAATATCTCCACTTGATCAGCAAAACGTCAAACATTTACCATTTGACGAATGAGTCCAACCGACTGGTACCCTCTAGCTAATGGGTCCTACCAACTCATCAAACATACCCGTTCGCTAATGGGTTCTGCCCGCGAGCGATGGTGATTGTAAAACACAAAAGTCCCCCTTCTCGTTCATAAATGATTATATTACTATGAAATAAGAACCTTGTATTAGGAAAAGAAAATAATCCATGAAATATTTATTATAAAAAGTCTTGAATATAAAAATATAGAAACTACAATTTAAAATCTAAATTCTTACAATTTTAGATACAATAAAAAATATTGGCATAATGACTCGTTTTCTACTAGAAGGAATAAATAATTTCCTTTTTTTTTTTTTAAATAGAAGATAAAATTATCAACCTATAGCACCAATTAATCTTTGTACTTAATACTAATACTACATAATAGGTAATAGATAAACTAACATAAGCATCACAGCTTTCATATTTTTTAATCCTAACTAACACTAGAAGGCAAATTTATATTGAACAAGGCAGGGATATTCGCTAATGACACCAGAAATACATTCCATTCCTTGGCCAAGCGACAGCAAAATATGGCATTAGGATTTATAATATATATATATAGTATATATATATATATATATATATATATATATTATATATATATATATATATATATATATATATATATATATACTATGACACAATCCTCGCTCATATAATACAAAAAATATTTACTTTATTTGTGCGAGCTCCCAAAATATTTAACCGGTTCTCTGCTTATTCATAAGGATTCGTTTTAATCGAATAAACAGTTAACTACCGATTCATACGAATCGGCTCCAGCTCATCAATATATATATATATATATATATATATATATATAAATATATATATATATATATATATATATATATATATATATATATATATATATATATATATATATATATATATATATATATATATATATATATTTGAGTATTAAATGTAAATCAGACTTTCACCACCATTGGGTGGCTCTACCTTCAATCTGTTTTGTGCCAAAGTTGTGTAAGTCTATCCCAATTATTTTCACTAATATGGCAGTGATTGTGTAACAATTGCCCATTACATACAATGCAAAACTTCAACTTTAAAATTAATTCCCCCCCCCCCCCACCCCCAAATTTTTTTTTTTTTTTTTTTTACTTAAACGTTTTAATTCAACAGCTTATTTATAAATATTAAAAAGTAATGCCACTGGTTTATACTTTTAAAGCTTTGAAAATGTCGTGAAATCCTATTTAGAGACTCTATAAATTAAAATCTAGTAAACTGCAAAAAAGTCGCAAAGTAGCAACCAAATGATGAGACAACAAATTATGATAATTCTTATAAATATTAAAGAAGAACAGTCAACGTGTCTAAATTTCAAACAAATCAATCTTAATACAGATCTTTTAAATGAAGTTCTATAAAGACGAATGATGAAGATTATTCAACAATTTCGAGATGTAGCTGCTACTATACCTTTTAACATTATAGAATAGAAGTTCAAAGAACAATATTAGTTGCATTTACTAAAATATGAACAAAAAGGTAAGTATTCAAATAAATTGGCGTTTTAAACTATTAGTCCCAAGCAAATGTTAGTTGACAACTTTGACAATCTCAAATTTGGCACTGATTAAATAAATGGGTGGACAATATAAACACACACATACTCATGATCAAGGTATAAAAATATGAAATTAAATATCAATCATAAGTAGCTTATAAAAGTTAATGTTCCATTACCTTTATGCAAATATTTTGACACAGAGTGAAGAGGAAACATACCAGTTACCAGTATAAAGTCTATTTAAAAAGAATTAAAAATAAAATATTTCTTACAGTCCAAAAAGCATTTAGGTTAAGTTTATCCGTCTTAAATAAACTATGTATCCCCAAGTTCATAAAAGTTTCAACTAACATTTGCAAAATTCTCCAAACTTCAAATTTTCCCACATTTTTTTCATGGAAGACAAAATTAGATCATACAATGATACATAGATTTAATTTTAAAGCAGTAGACTTTTTTCTGCAAGTTTCTTGAAAGATTAATGCTCAAACATTATTTATGATAAATATCCTCTTGAATTACCATTATAATAAATAAATAAGTTAGATAACTTAAAAAAAATAGTTAAATATTAGAAAAATGCCCAAACAGCGGGAAAAAAATAGTCTTAAATTACCTTCTGCAGCGACTGCTACCGGCTATGATCGTAAAATCGGAGGGAGTTTTATATCAATTGTGTAAACAATTTGAAGTATATTAACTTTATATTATAGAGTATAAAAGGTAGTTGAAGAAAGAATTATAGAGTATGCAAATACATACACACAACCGAGTATAATTGAAAATACTAGTGTGTTACTCTAAATGTGAAATTTAATAATTATAATGTAAAATCTTTATATGTAAAAAAAAAAAAATAAAAAATATATTTTTACCAAATTAATTTTCCTTCAATTCTCCCTACTGAGATTATTTTATTTCTAAATTTGGTAAAAAACCTTTGCAAACATCGTGTTTAGATTAATCAGAATACGTTTTAAAACCACTAAATATCGTCATAATTTCATTAAAAAGGCGTTAAAATATTAAAGAATTTTTAACTAACACCGAAATAATAATAATAAAAATAAAAAAACAGTTTCTAATTTACTGATTAAATTTCATTTGTAATTAATACTCATATTTCAACAAATCTTTCATATGCAATATTCAACATTCAATTTACTTAATTTTTAATATTCAATTAATTATTCTTACTTTCAAGTATCAACATTGCTTAACAAATGCCCATAATTACTTAACTCATAAGTAGTCTAACAATTGACACTTCTTACCGTTAAAATACTGAAATTGATAAAATTCCTATTCTATCTATCTTCTATATATAACTCTTTTTATTACAACTCTTCCACTTAAACTTATGGATTGATATCAACTGTTTCACAAGTAACTCTTGTTTTCCATCAACGCCTTACTAGACAAAGGTCTACAGATGTCATTACAATTAAAAAATTCTTTAAACAAGAACCACTTACAAAGCTTCACGTAAATATATATATATATATATATATATATATATATATATATATATATATATATAATATATATATATATATATATATATATATATATATATATATATATATATATATATATATATATATATATATATATATATATATATATATATATATATCAACAATAAAAAAAATATATATAATTTTTGAGTAGTTTCACTTTAAAACAGGTTGAGAGAATTGAATTCTTGGCATTGCTACGAAAGGAAAAACAATTTAACAATAAGTATAAAGTCATAAGATTTCACATAATAATTAAAATAATAATAATAATAATAATAATAATAATAATAATAATGGATTGAATTTAGCAGAAAATTTAAGAAAATATAAAATTGAATTTTTTTTTTTTTTAAAGTGTGTACAGGGACTACCACTGCAAGCAAAACAAAGAGCGGCTGTGCTGTGTTAGTAGTTCTTACAGCAGGAGAAGTACCTGCACAAAACGAGAAAAAAAAACGGTACAGAAGGTGTATATTTTATAAAGGATGTTCAGCTCATGGAGCAACTCAAAAGCATAGTCGCTTCGAAAGTGAAGGGAATCAGATGAAATATAAGCAAGGCGATTCCGGAAAGGAATGGTAAATATGTCAGGGAAGAACTTGCGTCGGATGGCAGAGATGACGTCGCAACCCACAACTATATACGCAATAGTAAGAGGATCATACGTAGAACAAAACGGACATGACGTGCGGGGGTTATCAGCCACCATGTGAAACCTATGCGTGAGATTGGTGTGTCCAATTCGTAAACGAGCGAGGATCACCTCCTGGCGGCGACTCCGTTTGAAAGAAGACGGCCAGCGACCTATTGGGGGTTTAACTTTCCGTAGCTTGACGCCACAAGAATCCTCTCCCCAACACATCTCAGCATGAGAAGGAACTCAGGCGGATACTAAAGTAAATTCTTCGCAGGGTGCCTCCAACAATATATCCAGTGGACCAACTGGGAGACCGAAGAAAAAAAGTGAATTGAGTTAGTAAAGGTAAAGGAATGCCTGGAGGAGATATAGGAGAGTTTGGCAGAGGCGAGAAGGAAGGTACATAATAGGAGTGAATGGCGGGGTTTTGTGAGGGGGTAAGGTTGTGGCCCACCTGGGCCAAGGGATGAACCCTACATTGACGATATGCCATAGTGAGGGTCCGTCGCGGTCCCGTGAAGCTCTAGGGTGGATTTTCTGACTGCGACCAGTTCTCACTAAAAGGTATAAAGGGGGCGGTAAGGCTGGGCTTTCTTTTCGACTTACGTCATGTTCTTCTACTACTTTTCTGTTTCCGGTGCATGCTGCAAACCTTACCCCCAGTCTTGGGGAGAGAATGTGGTTGAATAATAATAATAATAATAATAATAATAATAATAATAATAATAATAATAATAACAAAAATAATAATTAGATACTATAAAATACAAACCAGATTTTGGGGAATCACTGAACAAAGTGAAAAATCGGATAAAAGAATTAACGTGTCTCCGCAGATATTCTTCGGAAGAGGAATTCGAGCCCCCCCCCCCCCACAGCAAGGTGCATACGTTAGACAGGATTATAATACTACTACTACTACTAATAATAATAATTATGATATACAAACCTATATTAATAAAGAAAACGTGCGCACATGTATTAAAGTTCTTCGAAGTACGCAACCCTGCTTTTCGTATTGCCAGATCGAGTTCGTCTTAATGTTGAGTATTTCGTTTCTCCGTTTTTCAATTGGTTGTTGTAAACGGTATCTAAAATCGTTTGGGAATCTTCTACTTTCATTACCTATGACAATAATAATAATAATAATAATAATAATAACAATAATAATAATAATAATAATAATAATAAATTAATTTGGCCCTAATTCAATCTATGTCAATCCATTCAATAAATCCTAAAACAAACTTTGGATAAAGAGTCAAACCATTCATGGTTGCTTCTGTTCACCGTCAGAAATCGTATAGGTACTTCCCTTCAATAAGAAATAAAAGATTCCAATAATGTGTCACTATCCAGTCATTAACTTCGTTTAACCGCCCTTTATTTATAGTTTTCAATCATTCTCTTAATCTTAAGCTATCATTGATATCAAAATTATCTTTTTAAATCTTTATCTTAACAGTATCTTTATCTCCCCACTAGTCATTAAATTTGAAGGGTTATTTCCATTCATGAAAACCGGTGGAACTTTCACCTTCCCTTGTTCATTAACAGTACAGTGTACACTGGTTTTCCACACTGCCGCATTCCACTGCAATAAAGCCTCTCTTAAACTCACTTTTTCTTTTTATTCTAAGAGGGGAACTGCTTTAGGTAATTTCTACCTAGGATCCTGACGAACGATCGAACCCTAGCCCCTTGAATTAAGACTCTGTCGCTTTACCCACATTAACAATTAATTTTATTATTATTTTAATTTTATTTCACTTTCACATTTATTCCCCAGCTTACAATGGAAAAAAATTTCCTCATTTGTTCCCGAATTTTTCAGAGCTAAATCATATGACACTCTTCTCTAATGATAATAATCCTTCTCATTTTCAAGCATAATTACAAGTAGCACATTCAACGCTCTAACCGCTAATAAAATTGCACAAGAATCTTCCCATCTCTGAATAATTTAACAAAAGAGTATAACCTAGCATAGCAGGAGAGGACCTATTCAAGCTAAAGCCTAACGCAAGTCTCGAATAAGTGAAGAAGCAAACTTTGACGTGAGAAAAGTTAAGAAACCCTTGGTATAGATAGACAGGTGAACCGAGCTCTCCTGAAAGGAAAAGGCATATGATTACAGAGTTAAGTTGCAATAGTAAAAGGAGAGGGATGCAACAGTTCGACAACTAGAAAGAGATTGAAGAGAGTCTTTTAGAGCGAGTTAATAAATTAAAGAGAGTTTTTTAGAGTAAGTTAATAAATCGAAAAGCTCTAGAATCTACACTTTCAAGAAAGGGTGTGTGAATGGGGCCACCCCAGACTTATGATGCATCCTCCGTACAAGGGGAGAACAACATCCCTATACAGAGCAAGTTACTGGGGTGGTGTGTTGTGAAGAGGTAAAGAATAAAGAGGTTTAGAAAGTACGGTCTAGTTTATTATTATTAGTCTTTTGATCTTGGATTTAATCCTATTCAATCTCTATCTCAAGAGATAATAAATCAGAACTCCATTCAAGGGCTTACAAGACCTTTATGCAGTTGGAATAATTGCGCAGAAAACAATTCTCGCAATTTGAACAAAACGTTCAGCTTCAATGAGGCCACCTAAGCTAATATTGTGATAGGTTTTCAAGACAATTTTTTGTTTATATTGAGACCAAAAATATTTATTTTGTTTACGAGTGAAATAGCAGTTGTAAAAAGACAAGAGAAAAGTTGGAAGGTGATTTGGAGGGAGATATGAATATGAAAAAATTGTTCTTAAAGAGTAGAGTTAAACAGGTCAAGGTGACCCCACTCGGAAATCCTATCCAGATCAGCAAGAATATAATCGGAAAGAAATCGAGAGGCAACTCCAGATAGGCAAAAGTGAGTGGAAGGATATAGTGTCGTCATCGGCATAAGAATGAATAGAGTTAGAAAGGCAGCTAAGAATGTCGCTAAAGAAAAGCATGAATAGAGTAGAAGAAAAAAACTTCGAGAAACATTGTATTTGAGAGGGAAGAGGTCATTTCATCGACAACTGCTCATATAGAAAGACTTGAGGAAAAACTAGACATTACTGAGAAAAGTGAATGAAGAAACTCGAAAGAAGGGAGCTTATAATCAGCGATATATGACATACCGTCAATAGCTACCACGCAATACTTCTCATAAAATTTAAGGGCAGAAGATAAATCTGAAAGGGAATGAGATTCTAGATTATACAGGAAATAAGTGTTAAGGACAGCCTCCTAGATATTAAGACAGAATATAGGTGAGAACTATAGTGCGATAGTTAGAAGATTCAGAGCAGATATCTATCTTCGAAATCGGTTAAACATATACGAGTTTCCAACACTGTAGAAAAGTGTTAATATTAAGGCATAGCTAGAAGGACAGGCAGCCAGCTCAGAATCTTATACCTTAAATACGAGGAATACTACCTGCCCGACCAACCTTCCTGCGGCTCATAGATAGTAAAATCCAATGCATCCGATCATATGTAATCAATCATGGGTATGGGGAGGAGTAGTAGGAGGAGATATCTCAGAATCATCCATGGTTGAATTAGATAAAAAAAAAAAAAAGGAAAGCAAAACAGAATTTCGACACAAGTGTAAGCTAAAGATCCATTAGAGCAAAATAGAGGGGTAAAAGGAGATTTGCAAAACTTGCTAAGATTTTTATTTTGACAGTAAGCAAACTATTGTCAATGCACTTCCGGTTACTGGAATAATCGAATAATATCCCCGCAACAATTGAATGAACAAAAATTAGCAAGTGATAGACGATTGCGAGTTTTCCATTCCCGATTAATATTGTCCTCGACCTTACAAGAATTATGTATTTTGAGAGAAAGATTTAGTACAAGTAATATTCCTTCTTATCACATATGTAATTACGACTCCCATCTTTTCAACTTGGAAGCGTCCTCATATTCAGGGCAGGAGTCATTACAAGGATTGCTTGCATAGAAGATAAGCAATACCCCTAGTAAGCTCGATTAAAGAGATATAATATGTTTTAGGACAGAGTGGAGCTGCTAAAGAGAAAGCATTATAATTAAGAGCTACAAGATAATGATTAAAATTGCCATTTATACTCCTTTTGGTGCATGTATATCGAGTAGGTCCAATAAATTAAAAATTCACTAAACTCTGACGATATCATAATTATAATCACTTCTTTTAAATTTACACCACCATAATGCACACTTTTCAACAAAAAAAAAATTCACAAATTGAATATCTATCTGCAGCAAAAAAATGAAAATAAATAATTTCTTGAAATTAAACAAAACTACAAGGTTTTAATTTTCCTAATGAGCAAAATCTCGTTCTTTATACTTGTATTTCATCAATGAGAGAGTGATAAATACAGCACAAAAGTAAGATCAAACTTTCTTTTCTAAAAAGTTGAAAATTTAGTAAACAAAACTACAAAAAACAATAACAAATAAAATTTAACAATATAAGTCACAAATGGGTTGATTGTTTACAGAGCAAATTCTTAGGATTGTTAAATAAATTTTCTTTTTAGTTAAATTTTGTAATAATATTAATAAATGATGAGTGAAAATAAAAGTAATAAGAAAGGATAATGAGCAATAATAATAATCATAAAAAAGGTAAAATTCAAATAATGAAACTTTATCAACAAAATGGTAAAGAGAAAAGCTGAAGAGTAACAGGGCAACAAAAAGGTAGGGTAGGAGAGGATAGGAAAAAAACTGAGAAGTCACTCCAACATAAAACTTCAAATAAAAACTCAACACTCCATTTCTCTTCCATTCTATCTCTCTCACCTCCTCCAAATCGAAAGCCATTCTTGGAAGAGTGAAATGCAAGTCACATTGGCGAACTCTCTAAATTATTTATGTAAAATGTAATTAATAAAAAAAAAATATACATAAAAAAATATTTTCATATTAACAATCATAAATATTACAAAAAATAAGGAATATGAAAGCGAGATTACCCCTACCAGACCAGTTTAATTGTAGGTAAAATAAGCTATTAGAAATGAGATCCATATTATAATTAGTTTAATATAGCAATAAAATATAATAAAATAAAATTAATCTAAAATATAATTCATATATTGATGTTAAACTAGTCAAGTTGGAAATTCTCTCTCTCTTTTTTTTTAAATTAGATCATATCGTAGGACACTTCATGTGAGATTTTATGGCTCAATAAAAATGCAAATACTTTAGAAAGTAAATCTAGAAAACATTACCATTATAAAAATGATGGTACTTTATTCTAATCTAATAGTATAGTTAATCTATGGTGTGGAATAAGAGGTATAGATCTAAGGTGCAATTTGTTCAGGTTTGATAATCTTAGGGGTGTCTTAGGTGTGAGAATTGATAAAATGAGGACGGAACCTATTACAGAGTGTGTGGTGTGAAGAAATGAGTAAATGAGAGAATAAATTAAAGTACGTTGAGATGATTTGGTCATTTGGAAAGGATGGATGATAGTTGGTTGGTTAAGAGGAAGTATAGTGGTGAGTGTGCTGGGATCGACTGGCTGGGAGACCGATGGAAAAATGGATTTAGTCAGTAAAGGAATGCCTGGAGGAGAGGAATGCGAGTTTGGCAGAGGCGAGAAGAAAGGGGCATAATAGGAATGAATGGCGGGGTTTTGTGAGTGAGTATGGTTGTGGCCCGCCTGGCCAAAGGGATAAACCCTACATCAACGAGATGCCATAGTGAGGGTCCGTCGCGGTCCCGTGAAGCTCTAGGGTGTATATTCTGACTGCGACGAGTTCTCACTAAAAGGTATAAAGGGGGTTTACGGCTGGGCTTTCTTTTCGACTTTCGTCATATTCTTCTATTACTTTTCTGTTTCCGGTGCATGTTGCGCACCTTATTCCCAGTCATGATGATGATGATTTTATATATATATATATATATATATATATATATATATATATATATATATATATATATATATATATATATATATATATATATATATATATATATATATATATATATATATATATATATATATATATATATATATATATATATATATATATATATATATTTAAAATGTGTGTGTGTGTGTGTGTGTTAGGTTATATGTATTTATATTCTTATCTACATCCTTTCCCCAGATTAGGGGTGAGGTGCGTAGCATACACCGGAACAGAAAAGTAGTAGTAAAAGAGAATGTAAAGTATAAATGCAATTTTTTCATCAAATCTTAAATGTATATAATCTAAGATCAACAGAACTCTGAGTATTTACTTCAATTATTTGTCCTTTTAAGTAAGAGAAATTGAGGTGGCCAAATGTAATGAAATAAATGTTACAATAGTTATTGGTGATAACGTAATGGTACAGGCGAGTGTGTACACATACAAGGACGTCGGAGACATAATTATTGTTTAATTTTCTACTGCAAACTATCTACATCTTAATTAGTGCAAGAACCACCAATGTAAAACACGGTTTTTAGTTACGAATGTTTTAATTAAAAATATTTTCTAACAGTTAATGCTATGGAGATTGGTAAGAAAAATTTGTTGCGTCTCATTCAGTAATTATCATAAAACATTCGATGTTATTGCATTGAAAAGTTTGAAAAATATCCTGTCTGACAGTATAGCTAAGTAGATTTGTCAAAAAAAAGTGACATCGGTGGTTCTTGCGCTAAGATACAGAACTACAGATCCACTAAAAGTAATAAAAGGCTAAACTTTTCTTATGTGAAAGTCCTTAAAAACTAAACTCATTAATAACTTAGCTGGAAGGTGACTCTTAGTTCCAGTTTTCTCTCAATCCCAAAAATTTATCAATACATATAAAAACTAACCTCCATTTCAGACTTTAAATGACGAAGTTGATTCTGAAGGTGGCGAGATCTTTCCAGGTACTCCACCCTTTCCTTCTCAATTTCTAAACTTAACTGTTCTACATCAGTATCATTTATGAGATCAAATGATGATAATTCCGGAACGTTTAAATTTGTAGTCGTTAGGGCCTCTGTACTTTCAAGGGTAAGATCTGGAAGGTCTAAAGATGATGTTAAACCGCCCAATTCACCGACGCTTCCAGAACACATGATACTGAAACAAAAAATAAATCTAAAGTGTCTACGAAATATACAGACAGTAGTGTTGTAACTCTAGTAATAAATTTTTCTGGAAGCAGAATGATTCAACCTAAATATATACTTTAAAACTACAAAGTTTAAATAATGAATGGCATACCTTTTCTCAACAAACGCTATTAGACATGCCTTCCCTATTAATTTACAAGTACAGCCACTAAGAATCTTAATTTAAGAAAAATAAGAAACCGTATCTTCCAGACCCTGTAAAAAAAACATGCCCCCCCCCCTCCACCTAGTGTTCAGCCAAGTCGGAAACAACTACAGCTGAAAATGAAATATACATTCACCAAAAAAAGTTATGTTTCCAATTTTGCAGCATAGTTCGCGAATCTTTAACTTTGAATATTTATTCAACAAAATCAGTTGTACTATCCATTCATCAAAATCTTAAGAAATACACTAAAATTTTATACATACCTCGCATTTTGTGTATAAGGAGGCGGTGGTCCATGTATAGCACCTGGAACATTTAAAAGTGACGTACTAAATAAAGGCTGACTGAAAACTGATGATTTATTGCAGTAACTTTCAATACCAGACTGATTAGCAGATTGAATAAAATGGTTTAATTTTTCTTTGCTTTGCTTCTCTGCAATTCTTGCTTTTATTAATTCGTGTTTAAGATGCTCTGCTTCTTGAGCTCTCTTTTCACCTTCTTCAACCATTCGCTGCACAAGCTGCTCGGCTTCTCTTGACTAAAAAGTGTTCACAGCAATACAAAAATAAATAAATAAATAAATAAATAAATAAATAAATAAATAAATAAATAAATAAATAAATAAATAAATAAATAAATAAATAAATAAAAATAAATAAATAAATATCATTAACAATTTGAAAATTGAAAAATGTGAAAAAAGTCAAAATTTACATATAAATACATGCTCCTAAAATAGGGGTTCTCAACCTTTGAGCCATGACCCAAACTTGTGTTTCTGGGATGGGTCGCCACTTCTAAATGTTTAAAACGCGTAAAACACCTAAGTGTGTGCAAATTGAAGAGTATTTTGCTATACTCCGTGTAATAATAATTAATTACTATAATTATTTAAATTATAAATTATTACATTAGCACTTTAATTTTAAAATAGGCTTATGGGTCGCGAAATTTATGGTCTTATTTATTTTGTGTCGTGGTTAAAAAGTAGTCAAGAATCTCTGTCCCATACAAATACAGATTTCCTTTCATATCATTACACCTACTTTTTGTTCTAACATAAATTTTTCATCTTGAGTTCTAGCCGATAACATTCTTATACGGTGGCATTCTTGTTCGGCTTCAGTAGCCTTCTGAGTAAGAAGCATTGTCTCTTTCTCTGCTATGTGAGATTTTTCTAATAGTAAATCGGCGGTTTCTTCAGATCTGAAAACAAATAGGACAATCAACAAATTACAATTAAAAAAAGAAAATAACGGAGAAGAAGAATACAGGAAATCATATTCCATTGTAATATTGCTTGAACCATTTTTATGCAGGGTTCTAACCTGGGATGCGAAGCCCCGAGTTGAGGAGCCACAAGGTTTTGGGTGGAGTCGGAAGGAAATTTTTTTTTTTTACTATAAAATAAAATGGTACCATTAAAAAAAGAAATGGTACAGAGGGGGCGGTAAGGCAAAAAAAATTAACACCCCCTCCACACCAAACCTGGTTCTAACTAACCCTCAAGAATGCAATACTGTGATCATTTATGTCAAAACTCAATTACAAATAGTAGTCCCTCTACGATTTCTTATAAGATTACAATTTACCCTAATTGGTTAAACAGATCTTTAAAACTGAATCTTTATCAGAGAAAGTAACCAAAAATAATTCCCATTACAAGGTTTGCTGATTCATAATGAGAGTTTTGCTTGCTCATACACAATCTCCACAATTCGATTTTATCACGAACAGTCACCTTTTTAATGGATTGAAAAATATTGTTATTTAATACGATTATTTTTACACTTTGTTTCAATTTTACATAATCTCTTATAGTTATTGTGATATTTTCCTTCATTTGACCAATTTTCGCAAAAAAATAAGAATTTTATCATATTATGAAATTTGTAAAAGATCGCTATTAATATTAAACCAATCACTTTTGACACCAATTTATTCTTACCCAACCCTCACTTATTGCTAATCAACACTTTAAAAACCATTAAAAAACCATTTTAAACCCCCCCCCCAAAAAAAAAAAAAAAAAAAAAAAAATAGGATTAATCATTTACCAAATTTTCAAACGTTACATCAAAATCCAATATTTATGAAAAAGATATAATAGCTACATAAGAATTTCTACCTTCTCAAAGCTTCGTTTGCTATTCTCATTTCTTCCTGATATTGCAGTAAACGCTGTTCCAGATCTGCCTTTTGTCTTTCTGCTTCTTCACGCATTTGCTTTTCACGAGAAAGTTTATCTTTTTCGATCTAAATACAAATATAAAGAAATATTTCAAACACGTATGATGGAATCAACAAAAATAACCAAATGAATAATATACTGGTAACTTATCTTTTCGGGGGTAACGTAAGGAGGGCTTCCCAAATCCCCGAAGTAAATAACATAGCTACATATATTTTTTAAAATTTACATTATTTTGTTATACTCTATAATTTTTCAAATTAATTGAATTTGGGGAGGGGTGAGGAATGGAGTTAAAAGACATAACCGCACAACCTGTGGCTTGGATATAATCTTGCCTTATGGGATTTAGTTTTTAATATCATCATATTTGGAAAACAAATTACAGCAATTCTAATGATATTTTAGAAAAGAAAAATTGCTTATTAATAATTTTAACAACGTTCACCTAAACAAGCAAAAATATCTTCCAATAACAATGTTATAACGAAAATATCTTCAAAGCCTATTAAATATAATTATCTATAAATGCAAACAAATATAAGTTTCTTACTATAAAAGTCGATAAAAAGATAATTACTAAATTTAAGTAGCTCTAATAACAAAAATAATAATTCATATGAATGATTAAAATAAAAGAAAAGGTAATGAATTTTTTGGGTGAGGCAAAGTGCTAGACTTTTATATTGCGAGTAAATTTGGGCAAATGGGGAAAAATCTATGATATATAATGCACAAGCTTCGATTGTAGTTTAGCTCTCATATTAGCTTTAATGAAAACATAGAAGGTTGCCCAATAATAAAATAAATTTTTCATAAAACTTCATGGACTATACTAAAATTAAACCAACCTGACGTCTTGCTTTTTCCTCTCTTGCAGCAGCTTTCATCTGCTGAATCTCAATCGAGTCGGGTTTCCGTCGTTTCTTGTACAGTTCATGATTACCAATACACAAATCCAAAACAAGTTTGTTCATGCGATTGTACTTTGAGAAAAACTTGAAGTTCGGGGAATTTTTGTCGGTGGGACGCAGGTTAAATGTTTTACCATCAACACTAATGTTTCGAATATCTGACCAAGGGAAACTAATTTTTGGTTCTAATTTGTTTTCGTTTTCATAAATATTGAGGCCTAACCCAGTAACACCTGTAAAATTTTTATATATGATACTTTCGTGAATGATGAAATGGATTTTAGGAGTGTGTGGAGGGAACACTTCGAAAATCTGCATAACATTGACAGTAATGAAGAGGTGATAGTGAATGTATGTGACTTTGACGATGTAAGAAATAAATATTTTGGGGATGAGGTAGTTAGTAGGGAGGATGTGATAGGTAGAGTGAAAAAGTTAAAGATTGGTAAATCAGCAGGTATAGATGCAATTACTAGTGAAATGATCAAGAATGAAGACGATATTGTGATGGACTGGAAATGGAAGTTGTTTAACAGAGTTTAGGGGGGGGGGGTTAGTTCCAAATGATTGGAGGAGAGCAGTAATAGTACCCTTACATATGGGTAAGGGAGATAAGGGGAACTATAAGGGAATTGGTTTATCGAGTGTTGTAGGAAATATATATGTTGGCATTTTGGTTGAAAGAGTGTGTCGTGACTGAGGAACTGATTGACGAAGAACTAGGTGCATTTAGAAGTGGTAGAGGATGTGTAGATCAAATTTTCACATTGAAACAAATGATTGAGAACATGAAAAGAATAAATTGCATTTAGTTTTATGGACTTGGGTTTATGAACGTATGACAGGATTAATAGGGTACTTTCTGAGGAAGGTGTTATGATATATGGTGTTGGTGGTAGGCTTCTGAATGGTGTGTAAGAATAAATGGGGTTGAGACTGAACGGTTTAATATTATATGGAGTGAGGTAGGGATGTGTTATGTCTCCTTGGCTATTTAATTTTTAAATGAATGGGGTGATGAAAGAATTAGAGGTAGGGGGGAAGGTGTTAGACTCATGGAAAATGGAAGAGACTGAAGGGTACCTTGCTTATTGTATGCTGATGATTTGGTGTGGTGAATCTGAAGGAGAGTTTGAGAGGATTGGTAAAAGGTTTATATATACCCGGTATTATATACTATATATATAATATATATATTATATAATATATATATATAATATATTATATATATATAATATATATATATATATATATATATATATATACTATATATATATATATATATATATATATATTTTATATAATATATATAATATTATATATATATATATATATATGCGTTCATATTCTTTACAATCTTACCCAGCCATAGCTGGGTTTTTTTCTTATTTGTAATATTAAATAATTACACCATACGACGTCACGAATCTATAAAGAAATAAAAAATTAAAGTCAAATAATAATAATTAATAAATATAAATATAACTTGAATAATGAACTTGAGTAAGTAACAGTGCATTGACTGTGGAGATGCATGAATATTAATATTGAATAAAGAAATATATAGAGGGAATAAATTTAAGAGAACCTAAAAAAAACAAAAAATTATCGTGAGACTTATAATAATTGAACAGAATGAGAGAAGTCTCGAGAGATTTAAAGTTCATAGGAGACTCAAAATTCTCATTGTGTCGAGCAGCATTTTCGCGATAAGCAGTTAGAGAGATATGAGCAAATGCACTAGAAACATCTACCTATTAATTTTGTGCAGAGATGAAACAAACTATTTAGTATATTCAAAAGGTGACTACTAAACTTTAATATATGTTATATTTCTCACACGATATAATGAGACTAACCATGTTAATAACTTATTATTTCTAATGCGTTTATATAAAATTCTTTGTTTAATGACAAATAGGAATGAATCTAACGGTTTAAAGCTTGATGGTAATACTGCAATATACTATTTTATATCTGAAACTAATACTATATCACAATAACATAAAAAACGCAAGTAAAACAATAACTAATCTCAAATTACTATACTTACTAGAGGACTTTCACACATAAATATAAAGGAAGATAAGGAAAACGCTCAATATTTTATTGATTTACTATAATATATTATGGACTTTTAAAAGATTAATCTTTAAATATTTACCATCTCCGCATTCATCTCTTGTCATTCCTTCTGTGAGTCATGCGTATCATAACTTGAGTTAATTCATCTCCTCCCACATAATCAGTGATAAACCGTTATTCAATTTGGGATATTTGACTATAGATAAGTAATTTTAAAATATTAAACAAA
Source organism: Trachelipus rathkii (assembly GCA_015478945.1). Classification (NCBI taxonomy): domain Eukaryota; kingdom Metazoa; phylum Arthropoda; class Malacostraca; order Isopoda; family Trachelipodidae; genus Trachelipus; species Trachelipus rathkii. Next base: position 20,059 of record JABUQX010052195.1, read on the forward strand.
TATTAGTATATCAGACAATATATATATAATATATGATATTGATATTGAAATAAAGAATTATCAAACTATATTTATGATAATACAAAAGAAATGGGTGATTCAGGATAATTAAAAGTCAATTAGGGTTATAGATTTATAAAGAGTAATAAAAGTCAAAATAATAAATGAGGATAACACATTCACTCAAGTGAATAATTAAAAATGATTTGGGGCACACTTTTTATATCACATATGTAATTAGTCAATCTGAAGTAGTTATAACATAATATAATAATATATAAATAAAAATTAAATATATAAATCAATAATATAATATTTTTTGATTGTGAGGCTGACTCGCTCACTAAAGGTATGTTGAAGGCGGAGTAGGGAATGAGCGATATTTATCTTTTCACAAACTTGGTCACTATCTCTACTTATATCATATTAGTGTTTCTAGTGAGGATATGCAATGTATATGGTAATGTCATCGTAACTTATTCACATACTGGAGAAAAGAGACAATAAAGAAATATCTAGAAAAAAAAAAATTAATACGAAACAAAAATGAAAAAAAAAATATATGATTAGATAAATAAATAAATTATTTATAAATATAAAGAAAAAAATTAATGGGGTTATAAATAATATAATAATACCACGCACTAGTGTATTGTTTTAAAATATAATTCTTTAACAGAAGTAGTAAAGTAAGCCACCCACCAACTCCCTCCTACAAATCATGTGATTAACGTTATATATGCACCGTCACTTGTATTACAAACAAACATATTATAAACATACATTCCCAAAGTAAGGAATTATTATCATATGCTAATTCATTGAGAAACATCTCAGGAGTCGTTTAAAACGGAATATAGAGTGGTCCTGAAAGTTATTAATTTATTTGTTGAATATTTCACTTTAGGTTATTATGTGATTTACGTTCTTTACATTTTTTTATTTAGGAAGGGACGGTGTGAAATCACTTAGAGTATTTTGTTATAGGAAATGAATATAGCTCCCCTGAGAGCCATAATTATAATTTAATTATTTATAAACTTTAATACCTTAAAAAAAAAATATTATAAAATTTCTCGAGTAACACTATGATCTTGTGTGTGTCACTGATAAACCACATGCTATTATTATATATATCGTTAAAGCTCTATGATATATAATAAGATAGTGAATCCATGTTTAATATAGTCAGTGCTAACCCACCTATTAAATATCGTGCAATCTCATTCATTATATATATATTATTTTATTATGTAGTAGGTAAATGAAATATCATTATGATTTGTTTTTTCAATCTCTTATGTTATATAGTTTCGATAGATTAACCAATTTAATAATAATTCAAAACTTTTTTAATTATATATCTACATATATATATTATATTATATATATATATATATATATATATAATATATATACTATTCAAATCCAGGTAACGCTTCTCAAGAATTATCTTTTCAAGGTGATATTTATTAGTTGACGTCCTATTGAAGAAATTCTTAATTAATAATTCGATACTAAGGAAATTCAATAAATTGTTTTGGGAATAAATTCTTTTTTAGAAAAACATGCACGGTTCTTTATGAATGTGAAAAATTTTTGAAAAAAATCGACATATATGAATGGTTAGCATTATGAGAGAACCATGTTATTCTTGTTATTCAAAGCATTGACACCGCATTGATATTATGTATATTCTCAAAAATTATTAATTTTTTTATATTAAATGATATAGATCAACTTCATAGAGTGCATCTTCAATGGAAATGTGCATGGACCATCCAAACATTGACATCATCTTTAATAGAATACCAGCAGCAAAGCAATTAGTGCGGTTTAACTAATAGTTAAGAGTTCATAAAAAGTATTTTACTGGGTGAAAAATTTTTGAGTTAAAAATATGTCATTTATCAATCCATCAATTTTTCTTTCTGTTTATACTTATTAGTACAATTATGTCAAGTTGTAAATAGGTCCTTTCATAGCCTATAATGTTTTTTTTTGGTAGAAACATACAATACAAATCCATAAAAAGCTTAACCTAATGACCCTTTGTGGTAGTAATTCACTTCACACACATTCTCGTGCACATAAAGAACTTTGCCTTCTGAGGAATTATAATCACCAAATTTGCTTTGAACAAGCACTATTATATTTAATAGACGAATATCAGCGACCAGTAACGCACTTTCCGTCCATCAGGAGGGCACAGTGAGTCATTGTCCTACGCATCCGCACGTCAAATTGTGACTCATATATATATCAAGATTCGGACTTATATCATGACAGTAGAGGGTAGTTGCTACATATAAAATTAACTTACGATTCTACAACAGAACGTGAACAGCAATGAATTACAATTATTGCTAGTTTTGCTGGAATACCCAGCGAACCTCTTAGAAGAGAAAATTATGATAGTTGGTGCATTCCAGCTCAAGCTTTATTAATAAGATGTGACCTATGGGGATTCGTCATCGGTGAAAAGTCAAGATCAATGAATTGATCAGAAGCTGCAGAATGGGATGAGCTACATCGTAAAGCTAAATCAGAATTAGTCCTTATTATTCATACATCGGAGTAAACACAAGTTAAAAGACTGTACAACGATAATTATGGTAGAACTTCGAATGATATTCTTTTTAGCCTTTTCCATACTGGAGTTAAGAATGAAATCTCACAAGGATCTTTAAAGTTTCTTTTTATATAGTTTCCTTTTTCGTTTATTTTCACTTCGTTTGTCAAAATAAAAAAGAGAGGAAAGAATTTCTTGACACGATTCGACAAAGGAACGTTTTCTTGTCTTGACAATAAGAGATTTCTTAAAGCTTGACAAGAAAGGGAAAAAAAATTCCTTTCGCCCACTAACAACATACAACACCTAAAATATCTCTCATAACTTTATTACTTTGGTCCAAACCACGCCCCTCCTCTTAATTATCGCTAATAAGACTATATTATATGTTACCTAATATAATATGGCAACTACTTTTCTCAAAAACTGGGAAGGACTGAAATTATTTGAAGATCTGCCAGGTGTTTTTCTAGGAGAAAATTTAACGGGTGTTGTCAATCCTGAAGTATTTGCTTCATGAGTTAACAACACTCTGGATAATGTGAAGTTGCCCCGTTTTGATGGTGAAACTTGTTTTCTGCGATTCCTTCGAAGAATTGGCGGTGTAGTTAGCCTGGAGTTAAGGAAGGAACTAGAGTGTGATAAATTTGATACAGAAGGTGTAGTACAGGTCACAAACTGACTACTTGATACAGTTATTGACTGAGTAGATGATGGAGCAGCAGCACAAGGCGAAGAAACAAAAATACTATCCATGTGTTCAACTTTGATCTGCAGAAAAATAAATTGATAATGAAAGTTTTTCGTATTCCTCAATTCTACCTATTATATTAAATACATGATTTATATTATATTTAAAAAAAAAAACAACTAATTACCAAGTTTTATATTTTGAATGGAAATTAAGTCGAGACAGTAGATATTAAATAACTACTTAACCCACTAATTTACTTCACTTTTATAAATTGCTATTCTTTACTTATTCTTTCTAGCATACCTCTCAATTCTTTCTTTTAGTAATTTGTAAAAAAAAAATATATATAGTTTTAAATGCCTAGTCTGTTTTTGAGCGGGCATACTCAAATATAATTAATAATAATAATAAACTACCACATTTTAAAGTATCAACAGATTTCACATTGAGGGATATTCAGAGTACATCCTTATATTTACACCGCTATAATTAGAACAAAAAACAGAGCAAAGTTTATTGCTATAGAATATTTTTCATCAATCAATTAAGTGATATTAAATATAAATAATAATAATAATAATAATAATAAATAAATGAATATCTGATAATAAAAATTAATACACATAAACACACTCACTACTCAATAAATTTAATTGGTTATTGTCTCATCAGATTTATGCTTAAACTTAGTAGAATTTTCTCTGATTTACGATATTTAAAAGTCATTTTAATTTTTAAATTTTATCCTTTTTTCAATGTTCACAGTTTTGTATAAAATTTAAAATTCGGATAATATTTTAAAATAAATATCCTATTTGTTATAGGATGAGTCCTCTTTGCGTGAGAACACTTATTGATCTCTCTCTTTCACACCCTTGCCAAAGTATTATTATTAAATTATTTTGGATATAATTAGATTAAATACAAATACTCTCTCAAAATGTAAAAAGTACTGAAACATACCATAAGGTGATGTCTTTGCTGACATTTTGATCCCTAACCTGCAAGTTATAAAAAGCTAATTAACATAAAAATACCAAGAGCTTTTATTAGATTCTTTAATAATGATATACTGTCCTTCAGAAATGTGCTCAATGTAAAACTGACCAATCTCAAAGTACACTGATATCAAATACATTAGAATCACATTTTCTAAAATCATGACAATGACTATAATTTATCAATATTAAAAATTTGTCTACTGCAGTCAATTTGCATTACAAAATTAAAAATTAGGCTATGAACCTTCAATAATCATTCATGAAACCACTTGATATCAATAATTGTTTCATTCTTATAAATATTAAAGATGGAGAGACATCAGAATTGGGAATAGGAAGTCTGTTTTTTGTGTTCTTGGAACTATTTATTTATTTAAAGTGACAGTCCTGTGTCACATGAACCAAATTGTACACTAAGTGGAATATCCTTTTGACACATTTTAATTTAATTATTTTATTTGCCTTTCATTTCATTTTCAGAATGCATGATTTGGTAAATTGTTAACATAGGTGAGGGAGAGTGAATATGACAATGACGCTCAACTACCATTTTTTATTATACATTTAATCCATCAGCTGCTGATATGGTAAAAGTACACAATGAATGTGCCGGAAATAATTTTTTTTTTTTTTTTTTTTTTTTAAAAAGTCCACAAGAACATATTCACCAAATTT
>JABUQX010052195.1:32500-35000 GCA_015478945.1 Trachelipus rathkii
ATATTACTATAATTATTAACAATAATTTTTTTTTTTTTTTTTTTTTTTTTACATTTTCTTATGTGAAATTTTACCAGGATTCCAAAAATGTATTCCTTTTCGCTGTAGCTATTGTAGTTTTTGAGATATAGATATATTTTTTTTATTTTTTTTTTACATTCCAGGGCAAACTTTGGACAAGCATTCCAGCAATGTATTCGTTTACTGTAGCATTAATAAGTTTTTTAAGATACATATGGCGGGTTAATACAGACGCTGGCCTATATATATATATATATATATATATATCATATATATATATAATAATATATATATATATATATATATATATATATATTATATATATATATAATAATATATACCGTATATATATAGTATAAAAGCTGTAGATCATAAAAATATATTTTCCTTCAAAATAAAAATACCACCCCCAAAAAAAAACAAAATATATATATATATATATATTATTATATATATATATATATATAAATATATATAATTTATATATATATATTATTATATATATATTAGCGTCGAAGGCGGGGTGACGTGCGTCACTTTTCCCTAATACACTTTTTAGAATTTTTTTTACTTCTGAAAATCAAGGCCCTATAGTAGGTCATAAGCACACAAAACATAATAAGGTAATTCTATAATAATGTTTTTACTAAAGTTTTAAGATAAAGCTCATTTAGACTTACCTTGAAGGTGTGAATTGGGCCACCATTGCGAGGTAAATTGGGCCATCTGCTTGAATTTCTTTTTTATGTATAAATTTAATTTTATATTTTATTTTTACTGAATATGTTGCTAATTATTTATTATATTAAAATTAGTAATAACTAATAAAAATATCAATAATGAATAATGATACATAAAATAATAAAAATGTGGTGGCCTAATTCACCCCATTCGTGGGATGAATTTTGACACTTTTTAGAATTCATATTTTTCTTATAAATTTAATTTTTTATTTTAATTTTTACTTAATATAAGTATTTATTATATTAAAAACTAGCTATATGTAATAAAAATGTCAATAATACATAAAATAAGAATAACAATGGTGACCCAATTCACATTATTTTTAATATTTTCTTATAAATATATATATAAAATACACAAAAATCAGCAAAAAAAACATCCTAAATGAATTTTTTAAAACCATTTTTGTAAATTAAATACTCATATGTTTTAATACAGTATTTGCATGAATCCAAGTCAGTACTGCTCCACAATTACCAAAATTTTTCACCATATTACTCTCAGCGACACAATGACTTTTGTTTACATATTTTGTTACATTTAAGATGGCTTGTTGTTAGCATTTCTTACAATTTTTGTGCTAAATTTGACAAGTGTTACGCAAACTTGGCTTTTCATCCAGATTTTTTAGCACAAATGGCAAAAATGAAAAACGCCTTAGGGTATATAGAAGGAATGCAACTGTGGGACGATTTAGCAATTTTTTTTTTTTTTAGTATACTCTTCTTAAACGGTAAACATGAATGACATTTGGTTGTGTTTTCATAACTCATTGTTAATTACAGAAATTACTAATCAGCACTCGTTTAATATAAATTGTAACAAACAACATACCACCATACATGGTACAGCGGCCAAGATGCAAACCAAAGAGGAATCCAATATAAGAACTGCAAAACTACTAAACTTTACTAAAAGTATCAAACTCCAAAATGAAAATAACAAAGCACAATTTTGAAACCACTAAAACAGTAAACAATTATAATAGCAGTTATACTAAAATATAAAATGTACAAAGAAGAGTAATCAAAATAACGAACATTCTCGATTTCCACCTGCAGATCTCTGTTCTCAATTCTACATTCCACAAGTGTGAATCATTTAGAACTTAGTTCTAAGCAGGGTTATTACTATCATAGTAGAAATGTTACTATAATCATAATGTTACTATAATCATAGTTACTATAATCATAGTTTATCATATAATAAACTATGCTATAATCAAGAAAGATGAAAATGAATAAAAGAATTTTAAAGAAATCATGATTTTTTTATTAAAAAATCAAGTAAAAAATCAGTTGATTTAAATCATTTGATTTTTTTCGTGTCAAACCTGGTAATATCGCTTTTTATTTTTTTATTAAAAAAAAAAGGATTTCTCAACCTTATTTTTCATCAGTAGCGCCAATAACAGAAATACTAACTTATTTCCGTTGAAATAAATTTTGCAATTTATGTGAAAAATAATGTATAGAAAATATTTTCTGAAAAATCAACTAAACATGTAATACAAATATAAGAAATAAATTGTTACCTTTAGTAGACATTTCGAATGCAAATGATGCATTGTTTCAATAAACTATATTAAAATAAAACTTGAAAATTAAAGTAACAGTTAGTATGTGAAATAAAAGCATAAATCTAGGTCCATTAAATTTTAGAAAGAGATTTTGCTCAAAATTGGGTGGGAAGCAAATTTTTTCATAATCAATTTTTTTCCTAATTATTTCAAGGA
>JABUQX010052196.1:0-30317 GCA_015478945.1 Trachelipus rathkii
TATTTTTTTGTAAGCAGAAGTGCATTGTTTGTAATTTGTTGCAAAAGTGAATTTAATATTTATGTTAAAATTAATATGGTAATATAGTATTTTTTTTTTTTTGAAGTGGTAATATTGCTGTATTTTATTTTATAATTGTTAATGTAATCAGATTTGTGTTTCTTAATGAAATTGCGATTATATTGTAATTCTTGTGTCAGTAAATTTTTCAAAAGTGTGTCGTCTGCGTTTATGCATTTGAAAGGATTCGTTGCGTACGATATTGTTGCCATGTGTCGTATGCAGGTAAGCTTTTGTTTATTGTAAATAATATTTCTCATGTTTCAAAGTTAATATATTTTTATAATAAATATAAAGCATTTGAAAGTTCAACATTTTTTTTTTTATATTTGGTTAATATTTTAATGTTTGCTATTTGTCTTCAACAAAAGATATTTAATTACGAATAGGCAACTTTTTGAATTGAAATAAGTTGTAAAGCAACAGCTGATTCTACACTATTGTGTTCACACAACTGATGAATCGCGACGCTTTTTAGTAACATTAGTTTTGTATAATTTTCCAAGTCAAAGTTTAAGATTGAAGTTAAAATCGGTCAGTCTATACGTTTTTATATAATATATTTTTAAATCATTTATATACATTTTTGCCCACAATATATTTTTTATGTACTTTATTATATAAATATATATGGACGAGAATCTATATTAATTTTTGTTCGAATAATTTATACGTAAGTTAATATCTTATTATATACATATATTAATGCGCATATAAATGTTAGTGTATTCGTGATATCTGATGCACTATGAATCATGCGCTTCAACGTAATCAATTTATATATTAGCAAAGCATTATCTTCTTCGCAAAGCATAAAAACCATATCATCTGGTACTGGCAGCTTAACATCATGGCACTGCGTATGAGTAAGTTAAATCTCCCATGGACATTTATCTCATATATTCACGGATTGTAAAGCTTATTTCATTTTGTAAAAAGGCAGTAAAATATATTAACGTAAATGTTTTAGTATCTTATTTTAAGAGAGTCATTTATTGTTTTTTAACAATGTAACTCATCACAGAATATCATCTAGAATTTACAGTGGGTTACCTCACAAGTTGTGCTTGTTTTTCTTATTTAATTTAAAGAACCGACTTTTTTACTTTAAAGCTACTTAAAAGTGATCTCAGTGATCAGAACATTGATCATGTACAACAGGTAAATTACTGATAAACGAGTATTATTGACTGGCTGGTTCTCATATAAAACAAAGAACCGTTCGGCCGTCGTTTCACTTGGAGGACCTTCAGGGAGATACGTTGGTAAGTTTGATTTTGAGGATTGATTATTAAACAATATTGCACAGGCCCGACTCTCTAGCTTCCATCCAAGCAGGAGGTCTGAATACTGTTCACGATAACAGGTCCGAGAATTTTTAGTAAGTGTTATTGGATGGTTGTCTTGTCACGGGGGCCTGGCCAAGGAATTGTTTATTTGCTGGATGAGTAAGTTTTTGACATAATAATAATTATCTATTCTAACCAACCCATTACAGCTTGGTATAAAGATTTCTTTGTCTTGTGCTTCGTCTACCTGATCACTATTCTCTCGACAGTAACGTAAGAAGTCGATGCATATGTTTCACGATTACCCGTGTTATCGTTATCATCAATGACTTTTAAAATTACTTCAGATTCATCCGCCACTCCCGACAGATTCATTTGTCTTTGTGATAAAGATTGAGTCAACTCTTGGTATTTTAGATCACTTCATTTCCTTTCCCTTTTGCAAAAGTTGCCAGATAATATTTCTGAAAACTTGCAGGAAAAATATATATTATATATATATATATATATATATATTATATATATTCAGTCGTATATATATATATATATATATATATATATTATAATATACTAGTATATATATATATATATAATTATATATTAATATTATAATATATATATATATATATATAAATAGAGTAATATATATATATTAGTATATATATATATCACTACAAATACAATTATATAAGTTTTTTAAAAAAAAAAATATCTGTCTCCAGAATTTGCCGCCCTCCAGAATTTGCGCGCCTGGGCCCGGGCGCCATTGGGGGTCCGCTGGCTTTAGATACGGCCCATAATATAGTATAATATATATATATATATTATAATATATGTCTATATATAATATATATATAGTAAATGTAATATATGTTATATATATATACGTATATATATATATATATTATATAATATTATAATATATATATATATATATATATATATATATATATATACTTATATATTATCTATATATATATACTATATATATTATATATCTAATATATATATATATATATAATTATATATATTATTATTATATCATCAAATCATCACCCACCTTGTCTCCCCATGACTGGAGTTAAGGTGCGTAACATGCACCGGAAACAGAAAAGAAGTAGAAGAATATGAAGCAAGTCGAAAAGAAACCTCAGCCTTACCACCCCTTTTATACCTTTTGGTGAGAACTCTTCGCTGTCAGAAAATCCACCCTAGAGCTTCACAGAACCGCGACGAACTCTCACTATGGCATCTCGTCATTGTGGTGTACATCCCTTGGCCCAGGTGGGCTACAACCATACCCCCTCACAAAACCCTGCATTCCACTCCTATTTGCACCTTTCTTCTTGCCCTCTGCCAAACTTCACATTTCTCTCCTCCAGGCATTCCCTTTAATGACTCAAATCCACTTTTTCTTCGGTCTCTCAGCCGGTTGATTCCTACCACACTCACCACTATACATCCATTTAACCAACCGACTATCTTACATCTTTTCTACATGACCAAACCATCTCTTTTTTTTTTTTTTTTTTTTTTTTTTTTTTTTTTTTACAGAGATTACCAACATTCACGGGCTGGGCCCTTTTCAAGGAGGGGGCAGGAAATAAAATACATGAAAACCCACCCAAGCCTAACGCAAATAAATCTCTTAGGTGAGCGCAGACGTGGGTTTTAAAGAGAGGAAGATTAAATACAGTTGGAAAAACAGAAGATAGCAAGGAGCTCCACAGAACAGAAGTGGCTGGAAAGAAGGAGGCACCGCAACGAACGAGTCTGGATTTTCGATTCTCACGCAAATTATGAGAGGCATGGCACCCCTTGTAATACGAGGGCGACGCAAATGGAGGTAGAATGCGAGCTGCCAACTCCCTAGCATCTACCGTTGTCAGTACCTATACGAAAGAGATAGTTGCGCCAACGTCACGTAGCAGAGATAGAGGGTCAAGAGAGTTTAAAAGTAGGGGACAGTTTATTAGTCTCTTAGCTTTAGACTCAACTCTATCAATAGAAGGGTGGAGCCGGAAACCCCCCCATATGTGAGAACAATACTCCAAGCAAGGGCGAATAAGGCACTTGTATAACTGGAGTAGCTATGCAGAAGAAAAAAATTCCCGCAACCTGAACAGAACTCCCAGCTTCTTTGAGGCCACCTTAGCAACCATTATGATATGAGGTTTCCAAGACAATTTTTTGTTTATGTTTCAGACCAAGAATGTTTTATGTTTCAACTGAGTCATTAGAACCGTCGAAAAAAATAGGAAAGTTAGGAGGTGTTTTGAGAGGGAGATGTAAAGAGGTTGAGTTTTCAAAGAGTTGAATTTCACAAGGTTGCGGTAGCCACCCCGGGAAATCCCATCCAGGTCGGCAAGAATAGAATCGGAAAGCTGAAGACGAGTTTCAACTCTAGATCCAAAAGAGGGAGCAGATTTAAAACGACTGGAAGAATGGAGAGTTGAGTCGTCGGCATAAGAGTGAACAGAGTTAGAAGTACAGCTGAGGAGGTCGTTGATGAAAGTTAAGATAGGTTTGGACCGGATAAAACAAGATCCTTGAGGAACACCACAATTAACAGGAAAGGAGGAAGAAGTCGCTCCATCAACGAGTGCTGATATGGAGAGACCAGAAAGAAAACTTGACAAGAGTAAGCAAAGAGAAGGAGGAAACCCAAAGGAAGGGAGCTTAGAGAGTAGATACGCATGCCATACCCGATCAAAAGCCTTTGATATGTCTAGCGCCACCACACAAGACTCCCCATAGTCCCTAAAGGCAGAAGTCCATAAATCAGTTAGATAGGGATGTATATCGTCACCAGTGAACCTCGAGCGTCGAAAGCCATACTGGTGATCTGAAAGAAGGGAATGAAGACTCCAGATGATTGCAGGAAATGAGAGTTAAGAAGAGTTTCAAAGATTTGTAGAAACAAGTGAGAGCTATAGGAACGGTAGTTAGAAAGATCAGAGCGGCCTACCCTTTTTGGATTAGCTGGACATATGCTGCCCCTTCCAGCAACCTGAGGAAATGTATTAGTATTTAGGCATGAGAGTAAAGTTGAACAAGGACAGGGGCCAGCTCAGAACGCACACTCCCTCAAAACACGGGGGAGGAATGCCATCCGGCACTAGGCCTTCCCCTGCCACGTTCATATGATCTCAAGAACCGCCCATGCCCCCCCGATCATACGTCATCACGAGAAGAAGGCATTTAAACCTGAGACGGAGAAGAAGCAGGAAGGAGGGATGCCGGAATCGTCCAGGTATAATTAGTTGAAAAAAGGAGGCCGAAGAGATTAGTCTTTCAGTAGGAAGTTAGCAACAGAACCGTCAGAGCGAAAAGTGGAAGGAAAGGCAGATTTTACAAAAGTTGTTAGAGATAAAGATGTTTTTGGAGAGAGGCCAGAAATTTTTATCAGTAGAGAGCCAAGTTAGGTTGTCACACTTTCTTTCATTGAAGCGCGCTTAGCCTGTCGAATAATAGCCCTGCAAACGATTCCGAGCAGAATGGAAATTCGTAAGAGTTGATAGGAGAACGAGAGTTTTTCCATGGCCCGACTAGGCATGTCTTTGCTCCTGAATGGGAGCAAACATTCTCCCATCGACCATGGATTTTTGGGTGGAGAAAAAGATTTGTTGAAGATGGAATGAACCCGCTCATAACCTCGACGATTACGGCCCCTACCTTTTCAGGCGTTGAGCGAAGGCATCCTCCGAGTCAAAGCAGAGATTCATTCCCAAAGTATAGTTTGCAAGACAACGAACGCACCGCCCATTAGCCCGATTAAAGTGCCAAAAGTACGTTTGGGGGCATGGTGGGCTGCTGGAGAAAAAGTTTTAAAATTAAGAGCTACAAGATTGTGGTCAGAGTTACCGATAGGAGGAAAATGGTGTAATTATATCGAGAAGGAAGTAGTGGTGAAACATACATCAAGCGTATTCAAAAATTTGGGTTAGGACGATCTGGTTTATGTGTAGGTTCTTTAATTTAACTGTTCTAGATCGTTTAGAATACTGAATGTTTTTGGCCTCCTCCCCTCCTGCATCAGTATGAGAGGAGCCCCAACCACTCAGTGTGATGTACGTTGAAATCCCCTAAATAGAGGATCTCAGCATTTGGATGGGAAAAAGTAAGTCTCATGGAGAAGTAGTAAGATATTCAAAAAGGAGGTGAAAATCTGTTCCGTTAGGGGAGCAGTAGCAGAAACACAAAATAATGCACTTTCATTTATTCTCTCATTTACCTTTTTTTTCACACCACACAACTCTTTAATACGTTCATTCCCCAATTTATCAGGTTCTTCTCACACCTAAACAACCCTTAAGATTGTCTATCTGAGCACATTGTACTTTAGATCAATACCTCTTATTCATGACCAAAGTCTCACTACCATACATTAACACAGGTAACAACATACCCTCATGTAAGACCCTAGCGCACTCAAGACTTAGTCCCTTTACATTCACCACGATTTAAATTAAACCAGCCACCCTTCCTGCCATTCATACTTTCCTACTACACTCTGCATCATCCATTCCCTTTTCATCCAACATTTATCTTAAATATTGAACCTAAATTCAGTTTTTCCAAAGCTGCCACCATCTAACATACTTCACACAGAGGACTGTCTTCCTTCACACCATAACCTTACTCTTTATACGTTTACTTTAAAAACCCCTCCTTTTATACACCCTACCAAATCTCTCTACCAATCCTCTCAAAGTCTCTTCACATTCGCCAGACAAAACCAAATCATCCGCATATAATAGGTAGGGATCCTTCTCTCTCTTCCATTCTCCATCATTCTAACACCATTTCCTGCCTCTAATTTCCTCTAATTCTTTCATAACCCAATTCATATACAAATTGAATAACCAATGAGATATAACACATCCCTGAATCACTCTGTTATCAATATTAAACCAATCACTTTCGACTCTATTTATTCTTACACACGCTTCACTATCGTCATACATACTTTTGATTCCATTCAGAAGCTTACCACCAACATCATATATGACTAACACCTGCCATAGAGCTTCCCTATTAATCCTATCGTACGCCTGTTGCAATTTATTCTTCTCCTCCCTCTTTACCAATCTTTTGTTTCAATGTAAAGGTTGTATCCACACATCCTTACCATTACTAAACACACCTTATTCTCCGCCAATCAGTCCTTCAGGTACTCGACCCACTCTTTCGACCAAAATACCAGCATATATCTTCCCTACAACACTTATTAAAGTAACTAATTACCCTATAATACCTACAGTTACCTTATCCCACCTACCCTTATATAAGGGTACTATTATTGCTCTCCTCCAATCCCTCGGAACTATACCCTCCGTGAACGCTTTGTTACACAACTTCCAAATCCAATCAATCACCATTTCGGCTATACAGGGGGATTCAAAATTATGGTAAAAATTTTTGGTAACTGATAAGAAATGCAAAATAAAGGTAAAAGTTCCTATAAACGTATGACGTAATGTGCTTAGTTTTCCGTCTGCCTGTCTGTATGTGTTGTTTACTAAATATTTTGTATCTACGAAACCAAGTAAAGGTTACAAACTTATATTTGGTGATGGGTACTGTTGTGGTGTAAGTGCTAATGACGACCAAAAGAAGTATCAAATTTACTATAAATTTAAAAATGGCGGCCGTTAAAGGTATTTGAGGCGACATTCCATGAAAGCGGATGACTTAGGTTTTAAGGAACCAAAAAATACCTATTGTTGTACGTAGAATCAAATGGTATGACATTTGATACATTATGACTATTAATAAAGGAGAATGTAAATTTTAGTAATTGGAAACACCTAATTTAAATAATAACAACTCTTCCACAAACAGCTACTCCTTCCATTAAATATTTCAGCACATTGTTGACTAAAACAACCAACTACTGTATACAAAAAATGCACTGTCTGTTTGTGTTACACATTACAATGCAACTCATTGACTGTGTGTGTCTCTTACGTGTTTCTTTCTTTATTGGATATGGAAGGAATTTCCACGTGTATTCATACTCTGAACTAGCTGACATGCATCTAATGTATGGGATGGCACGCTGCAATAGTTCTGCAGCAAGACGTTTGTACCAAGAGAAATATCCCAACCGAATTTGCCCAAGCGCAAGGTTTTTGCACTATTCATCAACACCTGTCTGAAACAGGGTATTTGCAGTCCAAAGAGCACACTAATGCAGGCAGACCCCGATCTACTAGGACTGTTGATTTAGAAGAATTAGTTCTTAATGAAATTTCTGAGCATCCTGAAAAGAGCAATGCGAGAATTGTCCACTACAGTTTAATTTGAACCAATCTAGTATTTGGAGGTTACTACACGAGCAACAGTTACACCCGTACCACGTCCAATAGGTGCATACTCTATTGCCACGTGACTATGCTCCTCGTGTTGTTATTTTTGGTCAATGGTTTTTGAACAATGATATTGACCCAAACTTTTTACGAGGTTTTATTTACTGACGAAGGCTCCTTTACAAGAAAAGCTATCGTTAACGCTCATAACGAACACATGGGTAGACGAGAATCCTCATGCCATTAAACAGAATTATTCACAACATCAATTTTCAGTAAACATTTGGTCAGGAAATTTACATGATCATGTACGTACTTATGTTTGAGCTTCCTCCAGGTTAACTGTCATATGCTACTTAAACTTTTTTGAAACATGAGCTGCCGTACCTTGTTTGATGATGTACCACTTCAGTTTGCGCCAAAGCATGTGGTTTATGCATGATGGGGCTGCTGCACACTTTAGTGCTGCAGTTTTCGTGAACACCTGAATGAGACCTTTCCCAATCAATGGATTGGTCGAGGTGGCCCAGTTCCGTGGCCAGCAAGGTCACCAGACCTAAATCCTTTGGATTATTACCTTTGGAGACATTTAAAGACCTTAGTATATTCTTCTCCAATCGACACCGTTGAAGACCTACGATTAAGGATTATAATGGAATTGAAACGATCAAACAGACTCCTGGAATATTTGAACGTGTCCGACAATCGATGAGAAGACGCCTGGACGCTTGCATTTTGAACAACGGAGGTCATTTACAATATCATCTTTAGTCTTTTGATATTATTTGTAGGTGCTTTAGAAACCTTATGTTTATGTTGTACAAAATTAAACCTATCGTACAATAATATGTTTATTTACACCTCCTTTCCGGTCTCCTTTTCCTCAAATATTTTTTACTTCAACCTCCGCCATTTTTAAATTTAGAGTTTGTAACTTACTTGGTTTTTGTAGATACAAGATATTTAAGTAAAAAACACATACAGACAGCAGACGGAGAACTAAGCACATTACGTCATACCTGTATAAAAACTTTTAACCTTTAATTTTTGCATTTCTTATCAGTTGCCAAAAATTTTTACCATAATTTTGAATCACCCTGTAAACTTTTACTGGATTGACCACAAAATTTTATTCTTTCATTCCTCATATTTTTAAAATAAACTTGATTAAAACTCTTTTTGACAGAGGGATACAAAATTTCGTTATCTTATGTTAATTTTAACAAAGGAGAACTTGATTTCCTGAAACATTAATTTCTTGAAGATGGGTTCCCAGAATTTATTATAATTGACTCAACTTTTCAAAAAAATTACTTTCAGCAAAATTTAAAGACAAAGCTAGGCTAAATTACAGCTCCTAAGGATATTTTTGTATATGAGGTTCCTTTCTGGGGAAAATCAGTTACAAAATTCGAGGTAAAATTGTGTGGATCAAAAATTCACTTTGCCAGTTTAAATTTAGATTTATATTCTCGAGTAAAAAAATTGGAAGAAATATTCTAAATTTAAAGATAACTCCCTTTACTCTCTATGCTCATGCCAGAAAATAATCATTACAAGTGCGGTGAGACCTGCGATGCCACCTACAATAGGAAAGACAATATGAAGCCTTTCCACACGTATTTGCTGAAGGTATTTCATTTTGAACTTCTGAGCCATTTACATCACATCCCCCTAATTCAGCTCTAATAAATGCTCATGTCTCTTCAGGAAAACGGACGCAATCTACAGGATACAAATTTTTGGATATTGTAATCAAACTGGAGGAAATCGATCTTCAGTTGTTGTTAGAATCCCTGTATATTGGCATCTCATGAACTTAAAGGAATCTAAGTTTTAACAGTCCTTAATACTTAAAGAAGTTTTGTTTCAATCATGAACTCTTAACCACATATTATTGTAATTTCCATTTAAATTTATTCTTATATGGTTTTATTTATTTCAACCTTATTATTTTAACTTTTAAATTAATTTTATATAATATTTTGTTTAAAATTTTATCAATTATATTGTTAAGCCTTGAAAATGGGAAAAGGATTTCTTTTACCCGAACCTAGTCGGCTTAATACATAATTTACAATGTTCCAATATTCTTTTTTTGGTTATAACTCGCTATATATATAAATATATATATATATAATAATGTATATGGATATATATATATATATATATATATATATATATATATAATATTATATAAATTATTATCTATATATATAAGTATATATATTATTAAAATATATATATTATATTACAGTATATATATAATATTATATAAATATATATATATATATAATATATAATATATATATATAATATATTATATATATATATATATATATATATATAATATATATATAATAATATATATATATAGTATAATATATATATATATATATATATATATATATATATACTATCACACTATATATATATATATATTTATATATATTATATATATAATATATATATAATTATACTATATATATATATATATATTAGTACGTTTATATATAATATATATAGTATATATATATATAATATATACTATATATTATATAATGACATACCTTATATTCGTAAATGGAAATTTCTTTAGGATACATAAGAAATAATAATATCATAATAATAATAAATGATTAAAAAAAAAATTATGGCAAGCTAAAACCAAAAAAAAAAAAAAATCCCAAATAGGTTTGACACGATCTCTCGTGTTCTGATTAGTGTGTCTCCTTTGATTACTCTTGCTACTTTGCAACATTAGTGCTAATCCATGTAGCCCGCCCTGGTGGCACGTCCCTCCTCCTTACTTGTTTTTGGGTGGGGGGGGGCGGGGCGGGGGGGCGTCACCCCCGCTGAGCCGACGCGGCTCACATACCTGCCGAGAACAAAACTGATCATTTTTTTTTTTTTTTTTCAAGTACACACGAGAGGTGCAAGTAACAAGTACAAGGCTAGCACACAAGTACAACTGGTTTTAGAAACTCAGTACAAGTTACAAGCTACACAGTACTTCCCAAAAAATTGTAGCTTTAAGTCCAAGTACAAGTACAGGTACTTGTACTTGCACCCAAGCCTGATATATATATATAATTATATATATCCTATAAAATTATATATATATAGTACTATATATATATATTATATATAATATCATAATATATATATATATATAATATATATATATATAGTAATATATATATAATATATATATATATAATATTATATATACTATAATATATTATATATATATATATATATATATATAATATATATATTATTATATATATATATTGAGGAATTGTTATATGACATTGAGAACGACTTTCGGCTGATTCAGAAACTAATATTTAAATTTATTGAAGAGGATTTACTTTCTAAAAGTAAAGGGCTGCTGATAGTCTGTGAAGTCAATCTTGAGACTTAGAAGCATTTTGCGATTCAAAAGACTTGTGAATGTTCACCGAACTTTGTGTCTGAAGTGAAAGACTACATTGTGAAATCTTACCCTAGACAATTTGACCAATTTTATTTTGTGTTTTTGAATAAACGAATACCGGGAATTGTCACGTTATTTATTGACAAAATCCCCATCTTGTGACAATAAATTGGGGGCTCTCTCCGGGATTAGTTTCTGAAAGAAAAGAAGTATATTATGACCAACAAATTAGAGGTCTTGTCTGAAATAGCTCCTAAAGGAATATCACAGCCGTTTTTTTTTTTTTTTTTTTTTTTTTTTTTTTTTTTTTTTTTTTTTTTTTTTTTAGCCTCTATTAAAATTTACTTTTTGAAACATGAATTGTACGGCATTAGCGAAGATCGCTCAAGATCTTGGATTAAAGGAAAAAGAGGCTGGGGAATTCATAGCTGCTGAAAGAGAAATTGCTAAAGAAGCTGCTGAAAGAGAAGCTGCCAGACAAGATGGATTTGGTGCATCGAAAGGAAAAACTTTTTTCTTAGCTCTTTTGATATTGATTTGCCTGGTAGAGCCCAATTTCCATTTGCTTAGCTCAGTGATGAGTCCTTTAACATTAAGTTTGAAATATCTGGTTTAAAAGTGACTTTGGAAAATATAAATAGGCTTGAATATAGCATTAATTCATTGAATGATATGCATGATTGTAAAGATTATGTAGAATTACATGCTCTAATTGGCATAGATTTGCTACATTATTTTCCCCCTTTTGTCGTTTGAAAGATGTATTAATGGGGCTTGCTATAAGATTGGTAAGCATATTATACCGTTTGAGGATATTAAAAATTTTCTTTACCCTGGCAAAACTGATAAATTGAATGTGCCTGCTAATAGAATTGGAAGCTTTTCTTGTCTTGAAAATCTTACCAATTCCTCTATTGTTAATCAGATTTTAAGTCCTTCTGTTTCCTACTTTAATCCATTAAAGTCGCAGCCAAAGTACAGTAAATGCTTTCACTAAAAATAATTTCACCAAAATCCATTGAATTGGAAGGGTATCGTTGGCATAGACTATAGTCCGTTGGACATGTTTCACGAAAGTTTCTTGAAGGATAAGTAAAAAAGTTCACATTAAAGTTCCAATGTAATCGTAGCTCCTAAGTAGACTGAGGTATGGGAGGACAAATTGGCAGCTCAGTTTATGTTCTAAGCTCTGGATGTGGGAAATGAGAAGAACAATTTCTACCTGGTATTTTTTAATCCATCTAAATGAAAATATGACACATTGACTGAGCCATATTTTTAACTGCTTGAGTGAAAATTTCGTAAAATCCAAACTAGGAAAATCCTCTTCAATAAACTCTTTGAGTCACTACAATAAAAAATGAGAAAAGATAAATGCCGAATAATCTAATTAGGTGAATAAAATTAAGATTTAATTATCAATTTTCTACTTTTTTTATTAATGTTAGAAACTTTGGTACATAACTTATTTGTTCTTAAGCAACATTCAGTTATATTCATAAACAATAATATAACATCAAATTTTTACAGATAATGTTAATAATTATTGAAATCTTAGCATTTAAATATTTATTAAATTAGCACTCTAATCAATCTAATCTTAGCAATATAATAATAAATAAATAAATAAATAAATAAATAAATAAATAAATAAATAAATAAATAAATAAATAAGCTACAAAGTAAGAATTACTTGTATAAATAATCAATCCATCTTAATATTTTTTTTATTATACATTTTTGTCTGTACAAGAAGTATGGTAGATATTTATATTGATATAACGTTTATTGCTGTATATTTAAAAAAAAAATTTCTAGTAAAAATATATTTCATATAAATTTGAAAATATATTTCATACAAACTTGAAAATATATTGCATATAAATTTATATTGTGCGAAAAATTTATTTCAGTTTTCATTGTATGATAAATATTTTTTCTTATTTTATATACAAATTCTTCCATTGTTATAAAAACGCTCTACATTTACAAACTGCTCACGTTTTACAGTTCAAATAACTATCATTTATGCTTTATCATAAACGAGTATATTATTTGTTAAACTATACATATCAAAAGTACTAAAAATAATATACCATCATTTGACTTTCTTAATCGAGTTGCTAATTTTTGGAATACTTTATTTTGTCAGTAATCGAGCCTAGGATATATGAATTTTGATCGCGTAAAAAATATGGTTCTTTTAATATTTATTAATTAACAATTTGTGAATACTCCAAGTTCACATTTTAAAGTTTGAAAAAAATATTAGCCTCAATTTCTTCACCAACAGGGAATAAACTTATTTTTACCAGGCTCGATCTAACACAAATCTCAAATCATGCCATTTGAAATATCTTCATAATCTTCAGTAACCAAGTAGTTAATATTTTGAATGATTTACCTGAGTATGAGAAAGTTAATATTTAATTACAGCTTTCAAAAAAAAGGTTAAATTAAGAAATGAATGGCGAGAGTATGATATAATCTATTTTAAGAAGTAAATTGCACTTGTTATGTGACTGATCAATGCTTAAAATATAAAAAGGGGTTGAGGTTAAATAAAGAAAAAATCTGTAGGTACAAGACTGCAAGTAATACACAATACTGCTATATGCAGCTAATTTAGATCACTATGCGATAAATAAATGGAACTAACATTCACATTCGTTTTTAATTATACAATGGGACTTTATGTGACTCGTAGATCTTCATAATTTATGATATTGGTCAAGTATGCTATCATTTCCTCTTCAACCGTTTGAAACTTTGTTTTCTTTCTTAATTTTAATGTTTGTGAGCGCAGAAAATCGCAACTGACACAAATAAAATATAAAACAATGCAATAGGATCTTTAAAACTTATTTTTACAACTTGAGAATATTCATTGTTAATATCTATCCAAGAGGTTTATGCTTTAGTTTCTGAGTACCGTCGCTACGTATATCAATTAATTACTCTTATTCCGTAAGATTGTAGGGGTTTAATACAGATGCTATATATTGGTTCCTCAGCCAAGCATAGTCTACAGAGGAAAAGTCTGGAAAACAATGTTTAAATTTTTCTTCCAATACTTCAAGATCTCAACAATATGTGGTGTGATTTAATTGTCCTTCATTACAGCAACAATTGTAAGCATATCCAAAAAAATGTGTATTATATATTATTAACAATTTATGAAACACCAGTTTAATACTATAGTTGTAAACTTTATCTGTCTGTGATATTTATCATATAGTGATCTTATAAATTGGAGTTCACACAATTATTATAGCTCTGTTGAAGCAGTTACTTTAATTATGCAGCAAAAATTATTTGAAAAAGTTTGGCGCTAATTAGGACACAAAGTTAGTGCAAAATAATTAAAAATCTTTCGGCACTCTTGGTCACTGTCCGTGTCACCCTTCTGTGCTGCGCCATCCCGGTTGTGAATCACCGAGTTAAGCGAATGACATCACAGACTAATTATCTACAGTAATTAATTAAAAGGGGTGGGTGAAATTTTAGCTTAATGAGACCCCATTTTAGCCCTTACCTTAAAATGAACATAAAATTCTTAATTTTCAGTCAATTTTGATTAAAATTTAAAAGCAAACGCAGCTTTTTCTGACCTCTAAATCGTCGTTTTCGAGTGTTTTTCTGTGTCTGCATTCTTTCCTTTTGTATTTTTAGTTTTTGAAAACCTATGTTTTTAATATTTTTTGATTCACCTATTGCAATTTTTTTCGAAATGACTTCAAACTTGAAATATACATAGATGGGTCCACTACCTACAAAATGCACACATTTTATTTTGGATTTCTAACCCCAGATCCCAGCAATGATCGAAATTCAAAACCTAATTTTTTTTGCCTTTGAAAATTGAAAAATTGCTATAATTTTTTTTCTAGTCAGGCGATCATGATGAAATTTTCAGGGCTTATGTAGTCGGGGGAGATTCACATTTTTTATTTAGTTCAATTTTTTGCATATGCAGTAATTTTGGATTTGTTCTTGGAACAAATTATATATATATATATATATATCTAGTATATAAATTTATTTCTATAAATATATAGTATATATATATATATATATATATATATTATTATTAAATATACTTATTATATATATATATATATATATATATATATATATATATCAATATACTACTGTATATAATATATCTTATATATATATTATATAATATATATATATATATAATTTCAAGTTTAAAATTATTTCTAAAAAAAATTGTAGGAGGTGAATCAAAAGATATGATAAGCATAGGTTTTCAAAAATGAAAACACACCAGAAATGTCTACAGTCGCAGAAATTTTAACTTGTTTTTTTTTTTTTTTTTAAAGCATTACTATATATTTTTATTTGAGAACCCATGAGTCTGGAAAACATTGATAGATAAATGGAGAAAAAGTAATTCCAAAAAATTAATAACAAAGTTTTGAATTTTGTGCTTTTGAAGATGACCTAGTTATGAAGAAAATTGCAAAAAATAGTTAGAGGAAAATATGAGTTTTGAACCAAGTTTCCTCTGCCCAGGTTAGAAATATGAAAAAAGATCAGAAGACTGTTACACCAATGTCACTTTCGTAGCATCAGCTATTTGCGACTGTGTAAGCCACTTTAAAAAATAAAATTAATAAAATGGCTGATTCTTCTGTCTTAATGTTCAAAGCAATGAAGTGACAGAAAGGTTATTATTGACTAGTGGAAATGAGATTGGAATAAACAGAACCTTCAGAAACAACGCTTTGTTCAACTATATCGAAATCTTTCGAAATACCTAGTGGCAAAGCAAAAGTATCATCTAATTGCCAATGGGCATAGAACTAAGAGCCATAGAGAAAATAAAATTATTTTTATCAATCGAACTATCCTATTGAAAGCCGAAATTACGATTTTAGATTAGATAAGAAGAATTAAGGTGTTTCTTATTAAGAATAATTTCAGAAACGTCGGAGAGAACAAAAGTTAGAGTCATGTGATGAAAGGTTTTTTTTCGGCACTGGTTGAATGATTATATCTTTTCTGCAGGATGGAAAAGTTCTAAAATTTGAAACATAAAAACTACATTGCTAAATCAAGATAAGGAAGGTACAAACTCGGCACAGCAAATTTTCAGATTAACGATAGAAATTCTATCAGGATCATATGTCTAATCGTGTTTAAGCTCAGAATAATACAAAAATATATTTTTTGCAATAATTTACAATATATGACATTAGTTATACATAAAATATTGAACCTTTAGATATCTAATAGATTAATAGATATTCAAATATTAGATCCTATAAATATATTAGATACTTAATATTATAGATATTATGGAGTAAGGATATATAGGAATAGGATAATGGATAGGAGGCAGTTATATTTATTGTAATTTACTTGATATATTATATACTGATATTACTGTCTTTAGCGAGTCGTGGGAGGTTCAGTTTGTGATAATTACAAATAATAGCGACGAAAATTATTATAATTATAATCTCTTTATTAGAGAATAGGACGTGTAAATAAATTTTATTTTAGTAATAAATACATAATTTATTAATAATAAGCATAAATTAAATAGCAATTAATAAAATAAATTTTATTATTAAAGTATAAAAATAAAAACTAATGTTTAAATAATGAGATAACAAATATATCAATATAATATATATAATAAAGTTTTTTTTGTGTAATGTTATACAAAAATATGACATTGAAATCAATAGATCAATAGATAATAGACAAATAGATCATCAAGAAGAGGTATTGCTAAACCAGGAAAAGCTTAATGATTTACTGTGAGATTTATATCTGACAAAAGACTGCTTTAATAGTATATTACTATAAAATATATATTTCAAATATTTTATTATTTATAGTAATATATTAGTTAATTATAAAAATTAAATAGAATATAATTTTTAGTTAAGTAAAATAACTGATAAAAAAGTTTAAAGAAACAAATCAAATAAATAAAAGTTTTTGTGTTATGTTAATACAAAATATGACTTTGAATTAATAGACCAATATTCTATTCCACTCTCAGCCATTCCAGCAGCAGCGGTACAAATAGAAACAATAGATAGCCCAAGATGTAAGAAGGCGTCATCCAAGTGAGTCGGAAGGAAACACATGACAGGCTGATCATAAGTTTGGCTTACTGATTTACTATTGAGTATTTTCATGAAATATTTATTTAACTGCTTTTATATAACGTATTTTTTAAAATATGTCACTAAATAAAAAAAATTAAGTTATAAAACATTAAAAAGTATTAATTTTTTATAGAAATATAAACAAAATATGTGTTACATAGTGAAATGAGTCAATCAATATATAATACATATATTAATATTTTTAGTGATAAAAACAAAATGTTTTAAAGAAAACAATATATAACATAAAATTAAATAAATAGATTTATTTTATGTTGTTTAGCGAAGCTTGGTCAGCACAAATTACATGATCAGTTGTAAATCAATAGTAAATTCAAATAAGATTTCAATAAGATCTAAATAGGATCATAGATCAATAATTACACAGTAAAGGGTATATAATAGGGATTCTGGATAGGGCATTATTGTAATTTATTTCTGGATGTGAATGAATACATCTGCTTATTATAATGATATGTAATATAATAAAATATGATACTATAATTTTAGTTTATTATATAAATACATAAAAGTAAAATATATAAATATTTTTAATGATGGCGTTCTAAATAGATTTATAGATGAGTTGCAAATTTTAGTAAGAAATATAACATATAAATAGATAATAAATTTTTTTATAATATACTTATTAAGAAATAAAAAATACATAGAATTAAATAAT
Source organism: Trachelipus rathkii (assembly GCA_015478945.1). Taxonomy (NCBI): domain Eukaryota; kingdom Metazoa; phylum Arthropoda; class Malacostraca; order Isopoda; family Trachelipodidae; genus Trachelipus; species Trachelipus rathkii. The sequence continues at coordinate 17,931 of JABUQX010052196.1, forward strand.
AAGTTTTTTTTGTGATGATTTAATGTTATATAATACAAAATATGATTTTGAATCTTTACAGGTTGAATAGGGAAATAAAAGCAAAAAGATAAAAGCAAGAGGAGAATGTTTAAAATATGGAACAGACATATAGATTACACAGAAAAATAGATATGTGGATTGGAAGTTACATGAGTTATATTGTATTTATATACTGATTTATGAGATTTACTTGAACTTTACTGAGATTTTAAGCTGTATTTACTAGAATATTACTGCTTTAAGTTTTTGTAAATTAATTGTAATAAATATTTTTATTAGTATTATAAATCAAATAAGTATAAATTAATAATTTTTTTAATTTTTTTAATAAAAACGAAATTTATTTTCACAAGAAAATTTTATAAAAAAAGATATAAAGTATAAATTAAAGTTTTTAAAGTGATTAAAGTCTTATACAAAATATTAAAATTTAGTAATCTAAATATAGATCAAATATTAGCTTAATAAATCGATGGATTTTTAAGTCGATTTGAGAATAAAAATATGACTATTTATTTGTATTTATAGCGAGTTTTGAGACCAGATTTGTAACGAAGACATAATAGTGGGGATGGGGAGAGCTACCTCGAGCAGCTGTATGGTGCAGCTGCAGACTACTGGGTGTCGTTATCCTGCAGATGATTCGCTCTCACACTTTGAGAGTGAGCTAGTTGGTATAATACTATTAGGATATTCTAAACTTTTATGCATTTAAGGTATGTAAATTATTTTAAACTTTAGATTCTTCAATTTGTATTAACAAATTCTCCAAAAATATTATATTATTTAAGTATAATAAATACAATATTTTTTAGATACGATTTAAATATCTGACTCTAAATAATATTCAGATATTTTATGAAGACGAGATATAATTTTAATTAAAATATAAAGAACAATAAAAACAATAATATATAATATAAAAGTTTATTGAATATTAATAGTTATATGTTATATTAATCTATAATAAAATATTATATAATGACGAATAATAATAAAGATATATATCAATATTAAAGATAATATATACATAATATATAGTAATATCAATAGATACTAAATATTAAATTATACATATATTATATAGGATAGGTGTATTTAAAAAGAAAATGTATGAATAAATTTATATATATATAAATAAATTATATATAATATAAATAAATTATTTATATCAATAAATTATATATAGCGTAATAGAATTTTTTTTTTTTAGAATTACTTTATAAACTAATAAAAGCTGGGCACTTTGCTATAATATCTTTATGATTTTATAGATAATTGAGGGACTTTAATTTACACAAAAATATATGTATACTAAATATTTTATATATTAATATTATTATTAAGTTATATATATTAATAAACATAATAAGTTATGTATTGTTAAAATATTTATCGTTTTTCTTAGAATTAAAATAAGAATATAAATGTTAATATTGGAAATAAACAAGATTTTCAATATATATAAGTTTTTTGAGTATTATTGTATTTTATATATAAAACATTATAATAATATATTATAATACATTGAATCAATAGATCAATAGATATATATATATAATGTATAGTAATGAATTTATTAATGTATATATAAGTAGGTAATATTAGGTAAGGGCACTAGTTATTTGGGCTATATTCAAGTGTATTTCAACTTTTTAACTAATTTAAATTAGTCTTAAGAGCAATTACAATATAAAACATTTTATTTAGCTATAAAAATTTCTCACAAATCGAAGAGAAATTTCTTTCCTCTGAGACATCTCAAATGGAAAATGAAGCTGAAGAATGATGGTTACACTCTAAATATCCTAATCCCCACTCGAAATATATGATATTTCTATAACACCAAAACAAAAATAAATATTAGAATAAGTATTGAGATAGAATTTTAGTCCCTTTTAGACCTTTCGCACACTAGATACAACTAACTAGACTTGCACACATATATATATTCAAAATAGATAAAATATAGTTATCAGAATAAATCAAAAGATTAATTAGATCAGATATAATCATAAATATAGATATTAGTGAGATAGGGCATGGAGGGCAGTTTGATATTTTACACGTGATTATTATCTGATTTTACTTGAGAGAGCTTATATTAAGTAGTGGTAATGTATAATAATTATGCAAATGTTTTTAAAGTTATGTAAAATCAAATAAAAATAGATAAATTAGTTAGTTAAGAACTTTAAGTAAAATAAACAAATATTTAAATTTAAATAAAAGGAAATTATAATAATTATTTTAATTAAGTATAATATATTTATATATAAGGAAAATGATTAAGAGAGAAATAATTAAAATATTATATACGATATAAAATATAATTAAATTAAAGGAGACCTTTTCAATATGAATTATATGTGATGTATAATTAAATACTCATAACGCAGATCCTCGATTTGATTCATAATAGATCAAATTTTCAGCTCGATATTAGATGATATGGTGAGGTGTATTTATTTATTGATGTGATGGAAAAGAAAATGCTCGTTTGAGGAAGTAGAGCGTTGAATCTTGTTACAGGATGGAGATAATCTTTAGACTGACTATTATCGTGTGTAGCGTTATGCTATAAAAACATATGTCACTAATTTTGATAATACTATTAATGATATTACTTCTTTTGTAGTTTACCTCAAGAAATTGGGGTTTCAAGTTAAAAGCAAAAGTGTAAATTTAATCACAGACCAGTAGTGAGAAGACACCACTTTTATATGTAATTTAATGTTTATTTATGATGTAAAAAACATAGAAGTAGTTGCTTCAGATTATAGCCCTACATAAAAACTAGAGTTTAATATACACTCAAAATATTATTTTTTGTGTGTGTGTTTTTCTAATATTATATAATACAAAATATTGTACTTCGATTAAAATATGACTTGAAACCATAGATCAATAGATCAATACGCATATTTTTATATATGTAATAATAGATCATTCATTATGTCCTAACATATAAGCAGAATCAGATTTTCAAGGGAAAGTGGTAAAAAGGAGGTGTTGCTTTTTTTTCGGGAAAAAGGTAGCTAAATTTTACAGATTACTGATTTGTGAGCTCTTTAAGCTTTATTTTGGCATATGAACAGATTTTAATCACCTGATTTATCAATATACTCTTTGCGTGTATTCACTGAGAGAATTATTCTTGATTATGAGAAACTGTATATTACATAACTATAAAATGAATGAGATAATTAGAAAATAAAAAAATTGGATTGACTTAGTAAAGGAATGCTTTCGTGAGTCAATGCGGGGACTATTAATACATTAAAAAATAATTAATTTATTTTTAAGTAAAAACAATATAATTTGTTGTTTAAAAGAGTAGTATGCAAAACACAGCAATAGTATAAATGAGGAGCATCAGATTGCCGTGTTAATAGTGTGAGAACACAGGGGGAGAGGGAAGTATTATACGACTCTCAGTAAAAACTCAAGATAGGGGTCAGGTTGGCGGATCAGAGTACGACTCATCGCACTGAGCCTGACAAGGGTGGGAGGCCGTGGCTGGTGGGTAGTTTGAATTTACTGATTTACTGATTTACTCCAAATACCAAAGAGGGGGGTTCCGACATGATATCTACTCCCGGTGATGTAAGAGGGCAGTAAATAGTCAAATATTTTCTCAATTGTCACGTGTAGTTCCCCGAAGAGTGCCGAGGAGAGACAAACAGAATAAGACTCTCTCTGCCAGTCAAGATACGACGTAAAATGTTTAAACATGTGGGAGATACCAAAATAAAATAATTTTAGAATATAAAATATATATAATGATATATTTAGTTAGATATACACGCAATCTAATATAATTTGTGATAATGAATAATCAATAATGAAAAATGATCTTATAAATATGATCAGCTTTGACTAACTTACAGGGATACTTGTAAAAAACGATACTACATCCTATTTGGCAAGTTATTTGGTTTGTGATCCGGTTTGACTAGTTTTGTGAAATTTATTTTTGCCTGGGGATTATTTTCCTGTGAGGCTCCCTCTAGTATTCCCTCTCAAGCATATGTTAGTCTCTTAATGTGCTCACCGGTTAAAGCATGTAATAAGGCTGAAATTTTTTTTTGATAACTCGTATTTTCATGGAATCATCTTAGTGGGATATGATAAAGCCTATATAATATTTAGTAAAACAAAAATGTTTTATAAGCAATATATATAAATTTAATTAGTAATAATAAAATAATAATTTAAATAATTTAGAAAAGCTAATAAGATAACTCAATAAAGGATAATATAATGTATAATATATGAACTGTATAAAAATATAAATAGTAAAATTAAGTATATAAAATAAATTTAAAAAATGAATAATAATTAAAAAAAAAATAAATAATTAAAAATTTAAGAATAATATAAAAAATAAAAATAAAATGAAATATTAATAATATAAGATTAAATAAATTTAAATGAAATAATAAAATAAAATAAAAAATAAAATAAAATAAAAAAATAAAAATAATTAATAAAATATTAGAACTTTCTTGAGAGATTAAATGAAATAAAGCGTCAAGTGATACTGAGATATATAAAATATGATTCAGATTCATGACAATCGATATGGATACAGAAGAGAGAAAATTTAAGTTTTACACAAGCTACCAAAGGAAAGAGCTAATATTCAGACTATTGAGTCGTTTGATATTATATATTAATATAATATATATATATATATTAATATATATTATAATATATATATATTATATAATTATTAATATATATATGTATATATTATATATATATAATATATATTATTAATATATATATAATTAATATTATATAATATATATATATTAATTATAATAATATAAATATTTATATATAATTATATAATTAATATATTATTAATAGCTATTATAGTATGGTGTGTTATATATAATGTATTAGTGTTATCGTAGTGTGTAATGTGTGTGTGCTCGTATTAATATCAAATAATTATTAAATATTAATATATTAATATAATATATATATATATTATAATATAATTAATTATTAACATTGGATCGAGAATATCCGAGTATAATACAAATTCACGCAAACGTTTCAATATAAATATTTCATAATACAACAGAAATATCTAAAATATATATATATATATTATATATATATATATATATATATTATATTAATATATATATAGTATATTAATATATATTTATTATAATATATATACTAGATAGTGTGTGTGTGGTGGATGTTATTGATGAGTATATGGTTGAATGTGTATGCTTCACGATATAATAGGCCTAATATAAAACTAAATAATATTATATATATATATATATATTATATATATAATATTATTATATATATATATATATTATAATATATATATATATTATTATATTAATATATTATTAGATATATAGATATTAGATTTTATATATATATATATATATATATATGATATATATTTTTTAGATATGGGAGATATATTAACAAGATATGCCTAAATATATTAATATATTAACTGATCACTAAGGATGGGGTGGTGCATTATGTCGAGCAAATTTGTTTGTGTGTGGTCGTGGTGTGTCGAAATTATTGTGCTCGGATGTTGTGAGTGATATATAACAAATTTGTGTCGGTAATGAGCGAGTTTGACACCGATATTATTTAGGTAATTGATGTGTCAATAATTTATTCGGTAATACACTGTATGTTAGCACTTGAAATATGTTCTTTATTTTTATTTCATCTGTTAATGATGTGTTGGATAACACTTTGTTTTTAATACTGCTTATAGTCCTTGAAATAGTTATTAACATCTAGAGTGTAAACCATATTATGAATCTGATTACCTAAATAATCCAACACCTCTCTGGACATACTCACTCTCACTCATAATACAATAGGATATAGTGTAAGTCGATTGTTTGAGTGATTAGTGTGTCATTTTGCAGTATCTTCGAGAGTTACCATATAGGCCTAAAAAATTATTATTAATTTGTATTTCCCTTTGAATTTATATAATTAATAAGTAAAATACATATATATATATATACATTTATTCTATATAGTTCAATTTTGTAAACGATATTATTCTTTTCTAATCTTAATTGTGCAGGTTTTATGATTTTGATATATATATTCATAATAGTCCATTATGTATTTGACAAAACTTTACAAAAGAACATTAGAATGATCATAAAAACTACTATTTTTTTCATTAAAATATATAAATGGAGGCTATAAATTTATGCGAAGTAAGTTTATCAAATCATATATATATATATATATATTACATAATTATTGTGTTATCATGAAGCTTGTAAGTAGCGTGAAGTAGATGAATGATTCAGTTCCAATTTAATAAGGCAACATTTTGGAGCAAAACATCAGCATAGTTTAGGCTTTTACCTGCAATAGCAAGTTTATTTTAATAGGTTATTGGCCTAAATTTTTTTTTACTTTTTTATATTTTCTTTGTATTACGTGATTTAGCGATATAATTATATATATATATATATAGTATATATATATATATATATATAATATATTATATAGATTTAAGTATATTATAAAAATTAAATTAAATAAATATATATATATATATATATATATATATATATATATTAGTATATATATAAATAATATATATTTTATATATATATATATATTATATATATATATATATATAATATATATATATATATTATATTATTATAATTATATATATTATATATAATATAATATATATATATATATATATATATATATATATATATATATATATAATATTATTAGGGATGTACGATACCAGAAAAGAGGCAGAGGCCGATACCGATATCGATACTCTATTTTTTTTTTAGTGCTGGTACCGATACCGATACTTTAATTAATAAATAAATACACAGTATAAGGTAAAAAATTTGTGTACTGCTAGGCAACTCAGGATTGCATTCCCTTGTACAACAACCAATACTTACTTAGTCATTTGTTTCTCTTATATTATTTTTTGGGTTGGGTTTTTGGGGTTTTTGGGCCCCAAAAAGATATTAAGTTTCTGTTATTTTATAAATTTAAAATAGTATCTTTTAAGGATAATAAATGCAAATATAATATTAATAACTTTTTATGTTTGTTTTTTAATCAATAATATAATTCGAATTTCCATTTCTCAATTTAAAATTGACAAGTTAGCTACTAGCTTAATTTTGTAATAAAATGATTCAATTTAACAAGAAGATTCTTTTAACTAGCTACAATATAAAAGAATAAAAATAATGAAAAAAGAGAACCTCAATTAATCAAGCTGAAAGACAAAATAAAAAAACGCTATTAATTCAAACATGACATAATAAGATAAGTAATATACGCCTTTAAGATAAAGATTAGATTCATTCAATACTTAAATTCAAAAATTCTCTAATTGTGATGCAAAAACACATTAAGTTTTCCCTAGTATCTGCGAGAGCCTGTTCCTCTTTGGGGTGATTACATTCCCACCTACACTAAAAATACGCTCGCTCTTGACTGATTAGGGAGGGGCTGATAAATATTTGCCTTCAAGCACTGATAATAATGGAAACCTTGGCCCATTTCAATGCCACCACATGAAAAGGATCTCTTCTGTAGGCAGCATCTCCAATGTTTTTCGTAGAAACCTCATCTCCTCATATTGAAAATGTAGTTTATTTTATTTGAGGTAAGCATTTCCTCCTTGTGACTATCTGGAAGAAAAGTTCAAAACGGCAGGATTTCCTTGGGTGTGATTTCTTTGAAGTGGAATGAGATGTCAATGCAATTTCGGCCAGAAACTTATCAAAGTCTAACATATTAGGGCGTGTTAATTTGGAGGCAAAAATAAAAAAATTCGTGTTTTTTTTGTGTGAATGAGGGGTCCAAAATTTGCCTTTTGATGTGTAATATCCTAATTTAAAAGGATTTCCTTATTCATAAACACTTACCTTGGTAAGTTTGATCTATTATAATTATATTGAAATTTCAGAAAAAAAAGGGATAACTTAATATGGACTCCAAGAAAATTGCTCAAAAAGTGGTTTAATGAACTCACACAATTTTATTTATATTTTTGTCTCTATTACAAACACCGAAAACACATTGTAAAAAATGGTAAAAAGCTTCAGCCAGCAATATTCATCCCAAATCTTGCTTTTTCGGATTCATTCCTAGACATCAATCGTCTGCTTGCTTCCTGGCCTCTAATGAATCCCTCTCGTTTCTCATGAGTAATACACTTTGCCAGAAGCCTCTCTGTTACTTGTTTCACACACTTCTCTATGGACTGTCCATGACATGGCCCCTTTGGAACTTGCATTGGGCCTCTTCCAACAAACTTCTTTTTTCTGATATTTTGAGTTTAAAGTAATTGGAGGTTCATATCATTTTCTGACCAGTCCTATCAGTTCCAAAAAGGGAAGTTTTGCATTTGGATTTACTTGGCAGGTGCTTTCCCTGGCCTGAACGATAGAACTCCTGGTGCAATCGAATCATCTTCATTCCTCAATTCAATTATCTTCTGAACCCCTGCTTTCCTTTCTTCTTGGTCTTTCCGAGCATAAAAGTGTCTGAGCACCAATTTCACTAAATGCGAACTCAAACGATTGACGTTGGATCTGTTGGCAAAACAATATTGCTACTTCTGAGTTTTAGGAGCTTCAAATTGATATTAATTTGATTATGTTGGCGTCCTTCCCACCCAAGAGATCCCGATTTGATTGGTAAACCACAGGGATAGGTAAACGGCTAACAAGTATTCCACACGCAGTATGTACAACGTCTTCAAACCTTGTTGCCTTTAAGGCAATGTTTGAAACCCATATGAGATAAATCCTAGTTGCAGGGTTGTTAACCACCGAACTGTGGCTTACAGGACCATAATTTTGTCTAATAATCAGATAGTTGGAAGTACAGGAACACTGATCACTTAAATAGCCTGAATTTATCCTGTAACATATAGCTGAATCTGTAGAGAGATCTTTTGACAACAGTGTCACTCAATACTCAATGTAACCAAAGGCTCTGGATAAAGGATATTCTGGTAATGAGGGATTGATTTTCTAGTTCTGTTGCAGTATCAAGCATGGAGTAAAGCTTACCCATGCCACTTGTTGTTATACAAAGTTTTTCCTCCACTCTGTGATAAAAGGGCCGCAAAGGTTAGCTCAAAGTTAATGAAGAGCACAAACTAAGCAGATGATTTTACGATTCAGCTTTGCCTAAACCCAATACATGACTTCTCCTTTCCAACTAGTGTTAACGTTCGTTGAGTCAGTCACCACCAATAGCCTGCAAACTTTTATCAATGTTGTTTTCTTTAAGAAATCCACAAGAGGGTTACAACTTCAGCAGGTTTCCTTTCGTTAAGTCTTTTCTCTGGAGTAAAATGGAAAAGATACCCCCCTTTTCCCCCCCCAAAACCTTTGGGGGGCCCCCCCCCCCCCCCTTTTTCCCCCAAAAATGGAAAAAAAACAGTGTTAATGCTCTCTCTCACATACTTGGAAACTGATGACTTGAGTTATCTGCTTGTAACAGAACTTTAGTGGAATCTTTGCGTCCATCAAAGAAAATACATTTAATATTGCCTATCCGGCATCGAGCATGAAATTCGTCATCAAGTGATTTCATGACTTTTTCTTGTCCCCTTTTTACTTTATTGTGATCAACTACAAGTCTCCTGTCTCCTTCAGTAATTAATCCAGCATCCAAAAATGCAGCTGTTGTAATGGCAGCTGTAGCACGTAGACCGACACCATACCTAATACTTTGTAATGCAACATTGCGCAATGGTAAAGTATTATACTAACTTGTACTTGAAGTATAAGGTACATCAAGGCAATCATCACATGGGAATGTTGCAGAGGAAAGGATGCTTCCAGATGTCTTCAAATCTGTAACATCAGTTGGCTCTTCATCTTCGTCGGAGAAAAGAACTTCAGATCTTCAGATTCTTCATCTGTAACATCAGTTGGTTCTTCATCTTCGTCGGAGAAAAGAACTTCATTTGGCTGTAATGCTAGCTCTTCTTTCCTTTTCTGCTTATATACAGAAATTCTTCTTAATTATTCTTCTTGCCTCTTCTGCTTTTTAAATTTGTCTTCTGTGCTCAGGTAGATCTGGTAATCCAATTTGATTCTGTCCAACAGATTCAACCTTGCTCCTTTGAAATGATTATAAACACTAACTTCTTGAGCAGGGATCTTCAATATCCTTAGAAGAGAGAGCAGCGAGATGTGCACTTCACATGTTTACGAGGGGCAGCACCACCTTGACGATGGACGCTCAATTTCTGAGACATAGCTTAATCTCACACTTGCAATGGTGAGGATGTCAAAGAACTTGTCCTAACGTTGCTATGAAAGCCTCTTTCATTCAGTTTTTTTCTCGCAAGTGATATGGTTTTTTGGCCTTTCGCCAGTTTTCTTCTTATCTTCTTCAGGACTGCTCTCGAATTTTTAAGAATGGCCCAAAACAACTGTTTTGCTAGCTTCCCACTTTTCAATCACTTTTGGATAAATATCTTTTGCATGAGTGGCTGATGGGTTAATTCTGACATTCTCTCCACTCTGCTCTCTTAGCAAAAACCCATATCTCAGAACATCACGTAAGAGTTGGAGTTCAGAAGGCAGCATTTCTCGACCAGTTTCAATGAAGTTACTCGTGTGAGTGGAAATTGTCAGTCTTTTCCTTTTACTAGCCATGGTTCAGAATTTTCAGACTTTGCAAGTGGAAGAAACTATTCGTGCCTGGAAAAGGAAAAAACCAGAAAATGTCACTATTTTGTATGATGATAAAATAAATAAAAAGACACTCAGCTGCAATAGGAGTCATTGCTGTTTTAAAAAACTTTAAAAATTGGCAAATTAAAATTTTTTACAGATGTTATAGTATAAATATAAGTATATTCTTAACCTTAGAGCAGAATACAGAAAAAAAATAATGAATGATAAAAGGACTTCTTTAGAGAAGACAGTTTTTGCTGCGAATTTTACATAAAATGTGAAAATATCACAAATTTGAAGTAGCTATTTACCAAGCAAACTAATGTAAATGCCAGTTCTTGTAAAATATAATTGTGAATCGCTAGTCAAAACACAACTTTTTTTGACCCCCTATTTTTTGAAAACGGGAGTCGAAAATATTTGCTGAATAGCCACCATCGTCACTATCAGTGCTGTTGCCCAGGGGTTTGCTGATAAGGCGCTTTCCACTTCTGTGAAGCTTTTTTTGTCATGCGAGGCAAGCTCCTCGGTTTGCCTAATTTAATGCACTCTAGAAAGTGGTTTCACCGTCGAGTGCCATTCTGTGGGGTTTCAGCTATCTTAAGGAATTCCCTTATCAGAACCTTTTATATATCGAAAACTAGATTTATTATTGAAATCTAAAAAGTTTCCTCAATAATTCTTCACGAGCAAAAAAGTAAGAAGTTCGGCCCAAGTATCGGCCATTATTTACTCAATACCGAATACCACCCAAAATGGCCGAACGCCCCTTGATACGATACTGAGATCGGGGGGTAGGAGGGGTCCCTAATATATATAGTATATATATATATATATATAGTATATTATATTATATGAGTATATATATATATATAAAATAATATATATTATATATTATTATATATATAGGGTATATTATATCATATATATATAAGGTAGTATATATATATATATAATAGGGGTGGGATGACCAGCATCCCGAAAGCCCCATGCAAGTAACTTTAAAACTATAACAGCTACAGGAAAATAAATAGCATTTTTGATTTAAGCAAGAATTTCATCGATGAACTTAAAAAAAAAAAATATTTTATTCTGATAATTTATTAATAACACCTTAAATATTAGTTATAATCTTAGTCTGGCAAAGCGTACGCTCTCATCAACCTTCCATGCCTGCAGTAATACGAGAGCAAGAGTTACCAAATAAGAATATATTAATTTTTTTATTTGCTCTGGAGAAAATGTATTTTTTCCCTTTTATTTCCTTTTAGAGGGTTTTCGAGCGACGGAGGGACAGAGGGGGGCGAGTCCCCCCCGTCGTCCCACGTTGAGGCCGACCCCGACCCTGTCCATCTTTGTTGTTTACCGTGGGGTATCCAATTAGGTAAAAGAAAAAATTCAACATTTGGCAACTTGGCGCGCTCCCTCGGAGTACTCGAGCTCCTTCGTATTCTCAAATAAAACGGTAATTATTATACAAGTTTTCCAACATTTTTTAACATTATAATTTAATTTTAAAAGAGTTCATTTTTTATTTTTATTTCAATGGGTAAAAATGTCTCCTGATTAAATAAAATTGATATTTTATTTTCTTGTGCTGTTTATAGTTTTTTAGTTACATGGCATGGTGTCTTTCGGGATGCCTGACCTAATATTC